>JADLZN010002744.1:35926-59416 GCA_018155175.1 Sinocyclocheilus anophthalmus | reverse complement strand
ACAAGTTCACACTTACTTATAATGAACTGAGTAAAGTTTATGCGTATTTGGCGTGCTGTTCGGGGAGAGGGCTCCGAGCTCGGTAATCACTCTCGAGCCCGAGGTACTCCCCCTGTCCGGGGAGAGGGATCTGAGCTTGGCATTTAGGCCAGACCCAGAGCGCTCCCCCCAAAAGATGCAATTAGTGCAGGACAGCAGCCAGAGTGGGGCATTGATAACCCCCCAAAACTTGCAGAACTTAAGGTTGGTGGGGTGCTGGACGTCGCTTGGAGTAGAATCATTGGGGTGGTATCTGGAAAAAGCAGAGGCGGACCGTAACTAAGTACATTTACTTGTATTGTACTTAAGTACACTTTTTGAGTATCTGTACTTTACTTGAGTATTATTTTTTCTGGAAACTTATGACTTTAACTTCACTACATTTGAAAGACAAATATTGTACTTTTCACTCCACTACATTTCTATCAAGGTCCTCGAAGTAGAAAGTCGTTACTATGTAGCAGCTTTGAAAGTCAGTGGGTGATTTTTTTTTTCTTCTCTAAAACTTGACTTTCTTTTTTTCAGACAGTTTATCAGTAATCACTCTTGTGGGGCTACATGAAGTGATTTCCCAGCATTGTTTGAACACTGACCAGTTGCAAATGTGATATTTATTTACAACAATTCAATAAAAAGAAGTTAATATTGAGGTATATATTAGACACAATATTGTCTGATTTTGCTAAATTGTGTAGGTGAAAATATTACCTATAAAGCCACAGATGAACTGTTGTGCGTCTCCTAATAAAACACAATAGGTGTTGGACTTGAAGCAGCACTCCACAGACCATTCTGTGTGTGACATCAAAGTACCGCGAGAGTGATTTTTACATTTTTGTTTTGATGTCAAATAATTCTTGCTGTTTTGCTTTTTTGTTAAAGCAGTGTTGCTGTTGTAAAGTTATACAGCTACAGTTGTGTTGCTGGGTTTTAAAGCAGGTTTGTTTTTTTTTATTCCTTATCACTGTAAAGGATTTCACTGTCCACTCTGTTCAAATGTGGATGAATGGCTACATGGAGATGTCAGAGCTGTGTGATATCACTACCATCCTGCTTTTGTGGGGTGGGTAGGGGTGTTAATTTTTTCCCCATAGGTTTTAACATTCTAAAAGCTCTTTATTCCAAAGATACTACAAGCTAGTCAGTGTATTCAGCAGGTGTAATGTATTCTAAGTTGCTTCAGAAGTATTGCAAGTATTACGTACAACAATAAAACAGTGCATTGACACAAAAAAAGGAAATTTACTTTTGGTACTTAAGTACTTTTAAAAGCAAGTACTTCTGTACTTTTACTTAAGTAAAAATCTGTCTTTACAACTTCTACTTGTAATGGAGTAATATTTTACCAGCAGTATCTGTACTTTCACTCAAGTAATGGAGTTGAGTACTTTGTCCGCCTCTGCTGAAAAGTGAATGTGGCTTCTGCGGAAGCGAGCACTACTGCGGCAGTGGGAAGTAAAGATATATGCTTCTGTGGAAGCGAGCACTACTGCGGCAGTGGGGAAGTAAAGATATATGCTTTGCTGGAAGCAAGCACGGCTGCGGGCAGGTGGGAAGTAAAGATATAGGCTCCTGCGGAAGTAAGCACTGCTGCGGCAGTGGGAAGTAAAGATATAGGCTTCTGCGGAAGCAAGCTCTGCTGCGGCAGTGGGAAGTAGAGATGAGTGGGAAGTAAAGATACAGGCTCCTGCGGGAGCAGGCACTATTGCAGCAGTGGGAAGTAGAAATTAATAGGAAGTAGAGATACAGGCTCCAATGGGAGCGGGCACTGCTGATATTGAAAAGAAACTTGGCTCCTGGGATACCGGCATTGGCATCTGAAGAGAGAAAGTGGGCTTTCTGCAGAAGCGGGCACTGCTATTGTGGAAATGAGCTGATGTTAAAGGACTCAGCTGATGAGGAGTGTCGATGGCTTCGTTGGATATGAAGTGGTTCTGACCGATATGTTAGGTCTTGAGTCTCGACGTACAGTGGCGAGTGCCTGGATCTGGGCTGGGAGAGGCCTTTGTGGGCCGCTGTGGTAGCGTGCCTATGCAAGACGGAGTGGCTAGAGTAATGATCTGCGGGATGCAGGGATAGCATGTAGAATGTTTTTTTTTTTTTTTTTTTTTTTTTTTTTTTTTTTTTTTCGACTGAGGTGTTTTTGGAACCAGAACGTGTGGCGGGGCGATTAGAGTCATCAACAAAAGCGGGTCAGACGGGAGTTTAGCCTGCGGGCTTCTGTAATGCAGGTAGGCAAGGAGGGTTTGGTATGGTTGGATTGGTGACTGGAGATTGAAGATATAATGAAGTGGTCTTTTCAGTTGGTCTCTCTTGCTTGCTTAATGAATAAGATAATTTGGTATCTATCACTGATAGGTCTGAAAAGGTTGGGTGGATTTTTGGATTTAAGCAGGACGTGATGGTGAATTCCGAGCATCTGTGGAAACCGAAGAAGGCCAATATGAACATGGTGTTGAGTGTGCGGGCATTGTGAATGGAGTGGAAGCCTCTGCGGAGGGTAGAAATGCATTTGGTTAAGATATCTAGAGTTATTGGCTGTCTAGCGTCTGGGCGGGTGGATTGGGCTCTTTGGATGCCTTTGATGAGCATGGATGTCTATGAGCTGGCTATTTCTGGGGAGGGTGAGCCGAACATGAGCTTGTGGAAAAATTTAATTCTGCTTAGGTAGCCTTTTATGGAGCTGGCTTGGAGTTTTTTGTTGGTATTGAGATGGGAGATGAATGAGGTGATGGTGAGCAGGGAAACATCAGGGAATGGCAGGTTGTAAACGTGGTGAAAATGTTTAAAAACCATTCCAAGCGGTTAAGTAGGATTGGAGAGTCCTGGGGGAGAAGGACTGGAGATAGAACTGACCTGGAACTGAAATGACTGGGCACATAGAAGGGTTTAGGATAGATATATATTATGTTATATTATATATATAGAGAGAGAGAGAGAGGAAGCGCTACGATGCTGGTGGTGGACCGTCTTTCCCCACAGGGCCGCTGTGGCGACTAGAGGCTATAACTCTATATAACTCTAGATGCGCGGCTGGGATGGAGCCGGGAGGCAAGACGAATGAAAAATCGTCTAAAAGGTGGATGAGGTAAGGGATTGCGTAAGTATATGAGAGAATCCAGCAGATAGCCTCTGATAACATGCTTAACATTTTTGGTTTGCTATGGGAGCTGGAGGCCACTGAAAGAAAAAGGGGTTATTAGTAATGGGAAAAACTGAGATGTGTGGGCCTGTGTTGCAGGCGGAGGCAGCCTCTAGGACACAGGAAGTAAGTGGGGGTCGTGACATCCTGAAGAGCCTGTGCCGTTAGTGGAGGCAGCCTCACGCTAGTGTCTGCTATGGGAGCTGGAGGCCACTGAGCAGGAAAAATGGTTATTAGTAGCGTGAGGGAGCGGAAGAGAAGTGTGCCTGTGTTACAAATGGAGGCAGCCTCACGTTTGCTTCAGCTGCTGTAGCTTTAGGCAATGGGAAGGGGGTGGGGTTTGTGATGTCCTGAAGAGCCTGTTTAGCGGGTGGGGGTGGCATGCCTAGCGGAGGAAGCCCCCCACTAGCATATGCTATGGGAGCTGGCGGCCAATGAAAAGAAAAAGGGGTTATTAGTAATGGGAGGAAAAGACTGAGATGTGAGGGCCTGTGTTGCAAGCGGAAGCAGTTTTGCGCTTGCTTCGGCTGCTGTAGCTGTAGGCCGCGGGAAAGTGGAAGGGTTAGTGACATTTAGCGGGACAAGCTGAAATGCCTGGGTAGGCTGCAGTGTTGCTTACTTAGTAATTTGTTCCTAGATTTGGCAACTCCTCAAGCCTTGTCCACGTTAATACGTTTCCATTGAAAATGCACCTTTTCCTCTTGTTTTGGTCTTCTAATCACACTACCTAAGAAACAGACATTCGGCATCTTTTGCCCACACGCATTTGTGGATTAAATACAAACTATGCTGTTTTCACATTGTAGTATGGACTGTGGCATGTCAAGGATGGTTGCTTTTTTTTACACTGTGGATTTAACTGGGTGTGGGTCCCCCATGAGGCAGCATTAGTACACTGCTGACCATAGTGTGTATCAAATAGACATACCGGTAACGTTAATTGTACAGTTATGTGCTTTCACTTCACACTGTTGCTAAAGATTTTACTTTGCACACTCTTCATATTACAGTCCTAAAAAGATGACAGAAAATTTACTTACGATTGATGTCCTGCGGCAAAACATGCGGGCAGTAGCGTTTTAGATACATTCCGAGTGAGTGCGCCACGGGCGCGTCAGTGAATGATGAATATTTCCGTAAATGAATTGATCCTGCCAGAATTGCGTGAAACTTATTATGTCTGTTCATCTGTATATCTCACACCCCTCCCCCCCCCCCCCCCCCCCCCCCCCCCCCCCCCCCCCCCCCCCACGCCCTCCCAACCTCCCCCCCCCCCCCCCCCCCCCCCCCCCCCCCCCCGTGAGGTTTTAAACATGCACAGTAAGGCGAATGTAACGCTTTCAGACATTTCAGAGTAGATGATAAACTTTGGAAAAACGCCTTGTTTGCTTCATGGTTACAAAATGGCATCAACATCCGTTTATATCATATATTATATCTTCAGGAAGTCTTCTACTACTCACCCTCCACTGCTTATAAATGGTGCTGCAGTGGAGATAGTTGGAAGCTTCAAGTTTTTGGGAGTTCATATATCAGACGATTTCTCATGGAACAAGAACATCACCTCTTTGGTGAAGAAAGCCCAACATGACTACACATTCTGAGAGGACTTAAAAAGCAGACATGAGTAACATCATCATGACTGACTTCTACAGATGTGTAGTGGAGAGCAAACAACAACATCACAGTCTGGTTTGGCAGTTGCTCGGCTGCTGACAGGAGGGCCCTACAGAGGGTAGTAAAGGCTGCCCAGAAGATCACTGCATCTAGTTTCCCATCTATGGAGGACATCTACAAAGTGCGGTGTCTCAAGAGAACAACTAATATTATGAAGGACAATGTTCATCCCGCTGCAGGACTGTTCTGCCTACTTCCATCTGGGGAAGGAAGGGATGGATACTGGACATTATGTAATGGTCAGAAATTGCACATTTTATTTAATGCCTATTATGGCACCACTTTACTCTAAGGACTAACATTTAACTGCTTATTGTTGCACATTATGATCTACCTCATTGCAATGTTTGCAGACTCCGCAAATGCTGCACACATTGTCTGTTGCATTATGTTGTTAGTATTATGCTATTGTTAGATATGTCCCTATTTTTGTACTATGATGCTCTCGGAGGTACTGTGTTTAGTTTCTTCCTGTAGGGAGGGATGACAATAAAAAGTACTTGACTCAGCCAGCTAACCTTGACGGCCCTGGTTGTGCGCGACCTGATATTTAGATTTATTCTGATATTTATATTCGATTATTTGTTTGACAGGGAAAGCTGTGTGCAAACAGAAACACACACACATAATAAATATTCATTTATAAAAAAAATGTAAAAAACTCACCATGAAAAAAGGGCACTTTCTCTCGAGACAGAAAAAGTGCAGGTGCTCAAGCCCTCTTTGATGTCTGTGTGTGCACGTGCCTGTACACCACTGACATTCACAGCACTCACGTTCAGTCTATCAGCGAGATGCATCCAGCTGCAGAACAGCAGAACCTTTATGTCACAGCAGTCTCAGGACAGCAGCGCCAGGCCAACAGCATCAAGCCGGAAGTGGGCGGAGCAAAAGTTATCTTACTAAGAATAGTGCCATGTAGTGTTTTGATCCCTTCAAATTTTACATCTACGTTGATGTCAAGTCTGCATTTTATTATAACGATTTAATCAGATGATAGATAGATGAGGTAGATAGACATATATCTGAGAGATTTATTTTTTACAATTATTTTTCCATTATACATAAGTAGCAAAAGATTTAAAAAAAAAAATGTAACTAAAGAAAATAAAACAAATGTTAAAAGCAAAGCAGGCACATATTTAACAATAATTATCAAAATTGACAAAAGAAAACTAAAATAAATCAAAACTCCAAAATGTCCATATTACCCTTAAATTGGAACTGGAAAACAAAAGGTTATTTGGCCAGTTGCTGGTCGTCAACCATTTCGGCCTGTGAAAGCTTGAAGAAGAGTTTTCTTCTGGTCTTCCTCTTTCAGTTGGAGGAACCTCAGCTCTTTCACCAAACCTCTGAAGACAGAGGTTTTTCCACAGCTATCCAACTGCAGTGTGGAGGTATTTTATTATCCTTGGCTCCTGAATGAGGTGTACAAACAAATGGAATGATCTGTTGGAAATACCTTCAATAATACTGTGCATTCAATAACACATAATACTAAAAAGTCATGAGCTTTAGTCAGGATGTAGCAAGCATTATCAAGTTTTGATTGTTTTTTTGTTTAGTTTTCTTAAGTGCCCCTATTTGAGATATAAAAAACATACCCTGTTGCAGATTTCAATCTCCTGCTCTTCTGGCACTTGCACGCAGTGAGGACATGTTTCCTACTAAAAAAAATGATGGTAATTTGTATGTAGTCTGCTGGACAGAGAAAGACGTAAGCGAGAAAAAGGTACCTTTCAACAGCAAAATTATCCAAGAGAATGAGGCACCACCATTTTAGTATTAGAGGAAAAACAAACTGGCAAACAAGGAAAAGCAAAAATTAATATATCATCAAATTGAATTAAGTCCCAATTATCTTTTTAAACAACAAATTACAGCTGTGAAATCAAAGGGCATCTCAAGGACCATGTACAGAGCATACTGAAAAAACAATTTAATACAGAGGTCAAGAAAAGCACTTTTGTTTATCCAACCGAACGAAACAAAGTTATATATATATATAAATAATCGCCTTTGTGATCTTTGTGTGTATTTATACATATATACATTGTGGCAAGTATCCCGGTTCCAGATCAGCGTCGCCCTGGAAACGCCGCTGCCACACTGATCACAGAAGCACAACACCTGTGCGTGATGAGTGGCGCACCTGGAGCTTGTTCCCACTGGCCATAAATGGGGAGTTGCAACAGAGCTCCAGGCGACTTTAATGCTTGTTTCTCCTTATTCACAGACTCCGACGGCACCCCAGGAGCACCGAGTTGAGACGGGCACCGAGCACCATTCCTCCGAGCACGTGTGACAATGTGTGGGCAATAAATCACCCTCCGGGGCTCTGTCTATCAGTACAGAGTCTGTTCTCATTACTTAAGCCGGGCACTGCGGCGTGGTTTAGAGTGTCAGATGGAGGGCTCTCACTGCGACCGAAGGGAGCCGCGGCTCTGCTGCACCGGAAGGGAGAGCCCTGTCCAATGATGAATAAGCCTTGAAACTCGCAACGACAGATGGAGGGCAGTATCAAATTTAAGCGGGGCACTGCAGCGGCAGTATCAAATGAGCAGGGCACTGCAGCGGCAGTATCAAATTAAGCACAGCGATATTCAATCGATAGGTAATTTTTAGATTTTTTTTTTTTTATTGACCGCTTTGTAGACCGGGCATACGAGACGAGCATGAGCTCCGCCACAATAAGTACAGGCATGAAGAAACTTGCAACGTTGTCTAATGCATTTACCCCTGTTGAAATTGTGACAAACCTGTCCAGCGACCGAGAAAGGAGGCCTTGAACTTCCCTTGGAGACCGGATCTGCATAAAAAGTTGCAGAGCATGGGATGTAGTTAGTGGATTTGGGTTGGACCGTGTCTGGACAGGCAGGGATAGCGGGATTAACTTGAGGGCAGGAAGTTGTGGGGTGGGCTAGTGACCTGCAAAGTGCGCATGTGATGTTGCAACATCCTAAAAACACTCTGTTGTGGAGATCAGGGTCCAGTGCGCCCCAGTAGGGGCACTGGTTCCACTGAGCCACGCGAACCGCACATTTGGCAGAGAATAATTTGTGGTATGTATAGAAATGACCACCTCTGTAGGATAGCACGAGTTCTGCGACTATGGCCAAATAATCGTTGAGTTTCCGCCGTCTATGGGGAAAAACTGAGCAAATAACATCTGTGTAACGGTTGAAAGCGATGGAGAATTCGCAAAATGAGAGGATGCGAGATGAGTCAGGAGCAGGGTTTTTCAGAGTGACTGAAATTTCCGCAATCAATAAGCCGATTTGATTCGGCGACGGGGAGGAGAGAAAGCAGAGATGAGAGATCAATATCCGCACCTGCGAGGATCTGAGACCTGATGTTGTGAGTCACTGGGGGTGGTTCTGAAGCAATAGCATTCAGTCGGGCAGGAAGCGATGTAGCAGATAGTAAAGTGAACTGAGTTTTTGAATGGAGAGCAGAGCTGGAAGGGAGGGAAATGGGGGCTGTGACTAAAGGTGGAGGCAGCCTCACGCTTGCACTAGCCCCTGGAGCTTGAGGTAGGGAGTAAGAAGAAGTTGGAGGAAAAGAGGGAGGAGATCAGTTAGCTTGCATCGCTGGCTGGTATTGTCCTGAACCGGCTTTACGGTGAGGGCTGCAGGCCACTGAGAGAAGAGGGGGGCGGAGGTTGAAGAGGAGAAGTGATAGGGTAGCTGGGCTTGAGCAGTTAGCGGAGGCATCCTCACGCTAGTGTCTGCCGCCGGAGCTAGATTAAAAGGAGTGCCAGGAGGAGCTGCGGCATCTGGTTGAGCCGAGGAGTGAGGTGGTACGGGATGGCAGAGTCTGGGGCACGGCCCTGGCTTGCTGATGGCCTGCTGTTTCTCTTCGATCGTGGGGGGCTGGAACTGGACCTAGAAGATGAAGTGCCAGAGACATGAGAGGTTTTATTCTTACAGACTCTACTTGACTTTGAAGGAGTGTTATGGCGCTTTTCCACTACGTGGTACGACTCGGCTCGGTACGGCTCAGTACGGTACGGCACAGCTCGGTTCGGCTCGGTTTGCGTTTCCACTGCAGTTTAGTATCGCTTTAGAGTGGGTGGGATTATTCACATGTCGTTATAGCGCCGCCTCCACTGCCGCGACGCCTAAAAAACTTTTTCATTCCGGGTCTCCCCATCAAGCTCTCGCTCTTCTGCTATCAACGAGAGGAATGTCTGTACTTCCTCAACAGGAGGAACAGCCACTTTTTGGTTGTTAAAAAAGGTGCGCTCATTCAAAACAGTTGCGTTCGATCCTTCTCTGGCTGTGCTGATTTAAATCTAGCGGTTCTTTTGTGTTTGTGTCTCAAGTTCAGTGACGCAGGTAGTGACGATTCTCTCCGGCCAATCCGTGATCAGCAGAGTTTACACGTCACGTTTTGGTAATGGTACGGTTCACTTGGAACCCCAACCAAAGTGGTACTAAAAAAAGTACCAGGTACCAGGTACTGTACACAGTGGAAAACCCCCCAAAAGTGAACCGTACCGAGCGGTACCGTGCCGTACCATGCAGTGAAAGCGCAATTGTAGTGTGTTCCAGGGAGACGTATAGTGTAAGAGCTCGGCTTTAATCATCCGCTGGCGTGATCTTGAGACTGGCTTTCCGCGTGCGAGGAAGGAAGCTCTTGGCTCCGTTGGCTGAGAGGAAAGTGCTGGAGCGGTGGCTGGAGAATGATGGCGTCTTCGAGCCGGGGCTGAGGTTGGAGCTGCTAGCGGTGGTCCGAAGGAAAAATATAGACTTTGGACATAGAGCAGACGCGTAAATGCTGGAAAACTGTCGTGGAAACTGAGGTACGTTGGTGTATATATATATATCTATATATCTATACTATATTATATATATTATATTTACATTAAATTTGTCATTCCTTTTTAGCAGAAGCTTTTATCCAAAGCGAATTACAATTGGGGGATACATAAAGCGATTTTTCTTAAAGAGGCAAACAGACACAAGAAGTGGTTTTAATACAAAGTTCTTAGACAGTGTTCAAATAAGTACAAGCTAGAAAGAAAAGGAATAAATAAAGAGAAAGACAAAAATTGTTTTTATTTTTATTTATTTAGTATGAAGTCAAGTAGCGTCGAAAGAGAAGAGTTTTCAGCTGTCGCTTGAAAATTATCAGGGATTCAGCATTCCGGATAGGGGTGGGAAGATCGTTCCAGCAGCCAGGAGTGGTGAACGAGAATGTTCTGGAAAGTGATTTTGAGCCTCTCTGTGATGGTACCACGAGGCGTCGCTCACTAGCGGATCTCAGACTTCTGAAGGGGATGTAAATTCGTAGTAGTGAGTGGAAGTAGGGGGGTGCTGAGCCTGTGGCTGTTCTATAAGCAAGCATAAATGTCTTGAACTTGATTCGGGCCGCAAACGGTAGCACAGTGCAAGGAGGGAGATGAAGAGAGGTTGTACACATGGGCTCTTGGGCTAGTGAAGATATATATATGTATGTGCTTGTTAAGGTGATTAGCTGGCGAGCTCCACCTGGGCCAGACTGATTGATTATCTGATCGTGCTCCTCCCGAACCGTTAATAAAACATCATTTATTTGTAGTGAGATAACTATATTTGCTTCAGTTCAAGCGGTATGTGAATCAATGATATTTTCCTCTTTAATATTTGCAGCACAAAATAAACATGAATAAATATTTGAATGCATATTGAAAAAAAATCTAAACAATTTAATTCAAATGAATGTCTCATGAAATCGATCAATCAGAGTATAAAAAACGCCAATAAGTCTGCATTTTATTGCTGTTTTTAATGTTAAATGTGAAGAAGGGAACAAGTTGGATGCATCAGATTTTTTTTGGCGGAGTATAGGTGTAATTTTCACATTAACTTCATGCAATATAATATGATTTTATTATCGTAATTTTGACTTTATTCTTAAAATATTATGACGTTAATCTTTATTTATTTATTTATTTCTGCGTGGCACTAAAATGCTGCTGTAGGCTATTAGTACTGCATGCAAACAGTCTTGGCAGAGCCCCATTCGTTCCCTTTTTTCAATTAAAAGTTCCCCCTCGGCTCGGTAGCCCATATGCACCTGCATACACTTCAAGGCATTACTGTTTGCCTTACAAAACCAACACTGCTCTGCACCCCTGTTACCTAAATCATTACTCAGTCTTATGGCCCTCCAGAAGATTGCGTTCTTGCAGTTAACATACTTTATTGTGGCCATCCCAAAGAGGAACAAAGCACTTTGCACAGATTTAAATGTCTCCCTGTGGAATGCCCATCTTCAGAATCGGCCTAAAAACTAATCTCTTCCATCTTTCTTGACACTTAACATCTGCTACTCGCGATTCTCATATTCTAAAAAAAAAAGACTTTGCACTATATTAATGTACTAACTGCTTGTTTTATAAAGGGGTAGAATAGATGATGCTAAAAAGAACATTATTTTGTTTAATGAAATGTGTTTATGCAGTTTAAAAACACATTATTTTCCACTTACTGAACATTATTGTTTCTCCTCTATGCCCCGCCTTTCTGAAACGTAAAAAAAAATTTTTTACAAAGCTCATCGTTCTGAAAAACCGAGGTGTGCTGTGATTGGCCAGCTATCAGTGCATTGTGATTGGCCGAATACCTCCAGCATGTGACGGAAATGTTACGCCCCAACCATACTATGATAACCTGTCCGGCCGGAGCGACGAGACAAAAAAAATAATTAAAACCCATTATAAACAAGGCATTTGTTGCATACAGTGGGTACATAATTACAGATTATAATGACTTAAACTGTCATTATACGCGTTGCGTGCGTGGGATCGCATCACACCGACATCGCACCGCACCGTGGTGTAAACATAAAACCCTTTCTGCATTTGTGATAAGAGAAATGACAAACAACAAGCGCTACTACACTGCTCAAAACTGAGTTTGAATCGTCAGTGGCAAATTCTTTTAATATGAAAAACGTACTTACAGTCTGTGAGTCAGAACAGCGTGCATTGTAGTCTACTCTCCCAGGAAAAAGTCCTCCATAAAATGTGCTACACACATCTGAATATTTGGGTTAAACTGTTCAGGAACATGTGTAAAACACTTAATCCTGATTATAGTTGTGGTCCTCTTTTGGAAGACCAAACAAAGTAGTTTCGCTTTCACAACGAAAACACAGGCGGGCAATGGCATGGCGGAGGCCGGAGGGCTGGAGTGAGCGGCGGCGGCGGCGGCTGGCGGATTCGACGAAGGAGTGTCTGGTGGGCTTGCGGCAACCACATGTGAAGACCCCGGGGCTGGACTCCGCTTCATCCACGGTGAAAGCCGATTCTGCGATCCACAGCGCGAAGTTGATGTATCAAAGTCACGCCTTCTTTTCTGTGTGTGAACATTTGGGCGGTGTTATGCAACTCTTCCCACATCGTGACGTAGACATGTGGGGGAGTGTTAGAACAAGCCATTTTAGGTAGGCGTTGTCAGGGTATGGGCGTCTGGTGTTCTCCCTATACCACCAGGGTCGCCATACTCCCATCCTCCGGACTCCCTTTCCGTACCTGGAATCAAGACACCTGGGGCAACCACTCACACACTCACTCACACACAGCTGTGGCCGATCCTGAGTGCTATTTATGCGCCTTCCCCATGCCACTCGGGGCGGATGATTAATGTTTTGTTTCTGTGATTGACGCAGCCAGAGGTGGCCGCATTGCGTCAGATTCGTGTATCTGTTCTCAGCCTGTGTCTCAGAGTCTCAGCTCTGTTTATTTTCTGTTTTTACTTTGTTTTCCCCAGCAGTACGAATAAAGCCTGCATTTGGACCCAAACCCTCGTTCACACGGTGTGTCTTTCCTGACCCAGCCGTGACAGAATCATCCGCCAGACATGGGTCCAGCAGGACGGTTCCTCAATGTCTGCCAGGGAGACCGGGGCATTGAGGAGTACGCCAGGGACTTCTTGGGAGTGGCTCGCCAGTCGGCGATGGAGAACACCTGCGCGCTGGTCTGTTTCTGGGGTGGCCTCGCCTCGCCATTTAAGTCCCTTATGCCATTCTGGGACCCCGAGGAGGCGCTGGAGGACTACGTCAACCTGGCTCTGCAGTTGAGCGGCTCAGCCATTAGGATGGAGTTGGCTGCAGAGCCTGCTCAAAGTTCTCCCGAGGCGGCCATCCCAGGTCGCAGAGGCCTCATCGCGGCACCCAGTACTCACGCCCGTTCCTGGAGCATAGAGGGTGGTACGCGGCGTGCGTGCGGAACATCCGCTGATGTCGGTGCGAGCGGCGTAGGCCGCGCACGATGTCCGAGGCGGCGGTGGAAGCGCCCGATGTCCCGGAGGCGGCGGTGTCCGCTCACGATGTCCCCGAGGGGGCGGTGTCCGCTCACGATGTTCCCGAGGCGGCGGTGGCCGCTCACGATGTTCCGGAAGCTGCGGTGTCCGCTCACGATGTTCCCGAGGTGGCGGTGGCCGCTCACGATGTTCCCGAGGCGGCGGTTTCCGCTCACGATGTTCACGAGGCGCGGTGCCCACGCACGATGTTCCGAGGCGCGGTGCCCGCTCACCGATGTCCGGAAGCGGCGGTTGCTCCGCTCACGATGTCCCGAAGCGGCCCCCCCCGGTGGCCGCGCCCGATGTCCCCGAGGCGGGGTGGCGCGCCACGATGTCCCCGAGGCGCGGTGGCGCGCACGATGTCCCGAGGAGGCGGTGGCAGCGCACGATGCCCGAGGCGGGCGGTGGCCGCGCCACAGATGTTCCCGATGTGCTGGCGGTGTTTACGACCTCACGATGTTCCCCGAGGCGGCGGTTGTTCCGCTTACGATGTTCCGAGGCGGCGTGTCGCTCACGATGTTCGAGGCGCGGTTGTACGCTTCACGATGTTACGAGGCGGCGGAGCTTCGCCATTGCCGGTCAGGGGAGGCAGACCCAGGACGCTGTGGTGGCCGCTGGTCTGACATGGGTGCACATTCCACAGGCTCTGCCACAGGCACCAGGTCCCCCGCCACCAAAGGACTTGGGCCACATCCTCCCACTACTCCATCCCCGTCGGCGTTCACCTGGGGGGGGCGGAGGGGGCGCTCTGGAACGTTCTGGAAAGCCGTTCCCTTAGGGGGGGGTTCCTGTAGGGTCTGGGTTTGGGGTTCTCCCTTCACCACAGAGGTCGCCATCTCCATCTCCCGGACCTCACTTCCGGTCACATTGACTCAGACCTGGGCACAAACTCACACACTCACTCACACATGGCTGTGGCCCATCATGAGGGCTATTTATGCGCCTTCCCCATGCCACTCGGGGCGGATGATTAATGTTTTGTTTCTGTGATTGACGCAGCCAGAGGTGACCGCATTGCGTCAGATTCGTGTATCTGTTCTCAGCCTGTGTCTCAGAGTCTCAGCTCTGTTTGTTTTCTGTTTTTACTTTGTTTTCCCAGCAGTTAAATAAAGCCTGCATTTGGACCCAAACCCTCGTTCACACGGTGTGTCTTTCCTGACCCAGCCGTGACAGGCGTGGTATCTCTTTGGATTTGAGACTTTAGCAACTTTACAGACCTTTATGCACCAAGAGCTTGTAACACTCCAAAGAGAAGGAAAAATTTAAATCACATCATATGACCCCTTTAAAAAAAAACTAGCTGATCTAATCTTTTTGTATTCTATCTTTGTTTTCTTTTTTTTATTATACAATTAACAAAAGCAAAAAAGGCCTCTAACATTAGCTTGCTCTATTATTTTACTATTCTATCTGTTTTCTTTTTATTAATTATATAATTAAAAACCCACCCCCCCAAACAAAAATTAAAAACCTTGCTACGTGTGCTGCGTTAGGCTAACTGAGACTTGTCGTTTGCACTTATATATTGTTTCTCTTTTGTTAGTTTTGACTGCTTTTTTCCTCATTTGTAAGTTGCTTTGGATACAAGCATCTGCTAAATGACTAAATGTAAATGTAAATATAGAATATTCACTATTTATATATATCTATATATATATATATTGAACTTCATACTCCACAGTAAAATTTTGAGGCAAGCTAACACACTAACATTCACTCAGACAATAGTCAGTTATGGGATGTAGATAAATTTTAACTATGATGTTCAACTTTTTTTTTTAACTGTCTGAAGGGGCAAGTTTTCAAATATTAAATGCTATAAATTTATTCAGTTTATAATACGATGTATGAGTTTGGTGTCCCATACTCAGAATTTGTGCTCTGCATTTAACTCATCCAAGAGCACACACACAGCAGTGAGTAGTGCACACACAGTGTATGTTAGCCATTTTTGCTGCGGCACCCAGAGAGAGTAGTTGGGGGTTTGGTGCCTTGCTCAAGGATCTCACCTCAGTTGTGGTATTTTGAAGTTGGAAGACAACACTGGTCATTCACTCACCCCACCTACAATCCTGCCGAATCTGAGACTCGAACCCGCGACCTTCAGATTACAGTCTGACTCGCTAACCATTAGGCCACAACTGTCCCCCAAAGCCACAACTCTTCTGACAAACAATGGTTTGATATTTTTGTTACATGTAATATTTTTGCTGTTTCATTAAGTTGTTTTACTGTTCAAATATTTATTTTTTACTGATCTTTTAATTTTACCGATCTGTGCAATTATGGTGGAAATGTTTAATATTTGTTAAAGGTTGTTTATACAGAAATTGACTTTCAAAAATAAACCCTGAGAAATATTTACTGGAGTAAAAGATGTAACTACTAGGCTCTCCTATACCTATCTAAAAGTAATTTGTCAGACAGATGTGTTTTTATCTATGAAACAAGTTTTCCCTTGTTAATCTGAAAATGAGTTTATGAAGCACATGTGTGACAACAAGCATTTGTTTTAATAATGTTGTTTCTTTAATTAGGTTTTGTCAGCAGTGTGGCACCTGTCATTGAAGTTCAGCAGAATCTCATGGCTTCCTCATGTAAATGCACTGTGGGGTCCGTGTGTAAATGCAGAGAAACTTGATTAAAGTATTTTATTAAATCAACATATTAACAAAGGAAAGGACTCGGGCTGTCTCCTGACCTTATGGAGAGTTTTCAATCTTGTTGTATTACTTTGGAGAGCGGCAAATACTCATAACTGAAGCTGTAACCCAGAGGAAAGCAGTTTTTATTGATTAAGATTCAGGGCCATAGCTGACCTGCACTTTCTCTAGAACACCAAAGGCCAAGCCTGCAGCCTAAATATGTCATTGACAGCTCAGGGTTGTGTCTCTGCCTTTTTGGAAGGGAGATTTATGTGAAAAAGACTTGCAGACACTTCACAGATTTTTTTTTCAACCATCTTGAAGGGCCATCAGAGAATTCAAACACAGTTTACACAAAGTACTGACAGATACTGAAAAAATAACAAAGGACTGTACTTAAAGCAGTTGGCATGGAAATAAGAAAAAAAAGTGTGTTTCATGACAGCTTCCACTAAGCATCTGTCAGGCCTAGAGGGGTGTAAAGAGATTTCAGGTGAACATGGATACTCCACTCACAGTTTCTTTCTCTCTCTCTCTGTACAGTATTGCCTCACCATTGCTTAGTCACATGTCAAGGTGCTAATGTACAATTTAGTGTGTGTGTTTGGTTTGACACCAAATTTACTAAGCTCATTAGGTATTAATGAGCATCTAGAATTGTGTTCTAGAGCACATGGTGAGCACAACTGTGAACCCTTAGAGAAAAACCACATGAACTTCACATCTGTAATAACATGTTAAAATCACATGTGAAACACATATGAAAAACATATGCAGCAAGCGGTTTTGGAACATTTTCATGGCGTCCATTTCCGTCAAGTTAATTCTTTTTCGTAAATTTTTTATCTGAAAATCAATTTTATACACCATCATTTTCGTTTCTATAACGTTTTGCTGAATACCTCAAGCGTGTGACGGAAATGTTATGCCCCTTACCATATTGTGATGCCGTGTTCCGGCCGGAGCGAAGAGTCAAAAACATTAAAACCCATTATAAACGAGGCATTTGTTGTATCCAGTGGGTACATAATTACGGATTATAATGATTTATACAAGCTTTTTGGCGCTACGTGATCGATCGCCACCGCACTGTGTAAACATAAAACCATGTCTGCATTTGTGATCAGAGGAATGACAAACAACAAGTGCTACTCTACACTGCTCAAAACTTCGCGTTTGAATCATCAGTGGCAAACTTTACATATGAATACGTACTACAGTCGGTGAGTCAGAAAGCCGCATTGTAGTATATCTCAGAAGGGAGGAAACAGTCCTCCATAAAATTTGCTACCCAACATATGAATATGGGGTTTGAACTGTTCGGAAAACAGTGTTGTAAGACAACATAAACCAGCATTCTAGTTGTGTCCGCTTTGGGAAGACCAAACAAAGTAGTTGCGCTTTCACAACGAAACACACGGCGGGCTAGAGTGAGCGGAGGCCGGCAGATTCAACGAAGGAGCGGGCGGCGGGCTTGCGGAAACCACATGTGACAACCCCGGGCTGGATTCTGCTTTGTCCACGGTGAAAGCCGATCGGCGATCCACAGCGCGAAGTTGATGAATTTCCTCAGAGACCAGCACGGATCCGCTCTAGGCATGAGGAAGCGGATATCATCCTCTTTTGGAAAACCAAAAAAAGTAGTTTCGCTTTCACAAAGAAACACACGGCAACAACAATACCACAGCGAGAATCAAGTACGCCTGCTTTCTTTGTCTGAACATTTGGGCAGGTGTTATGCAAATCGTTCCCACCCGGGACGTAGACATGTGACTGGTTAATCTTAAGTTTTATAAAGAATATCTTTTTGCATTTGAGACTTTAGTCTTTGCAACTTAACAGATCTTCTTTATGCAACAAGAGCTTGTAACACTCCAAAGAGAAAAGAAAAAATTTAAATCATATCTTATGGACCTTTAAAAACACTAGCTTCTCTATTCTTTTTTTTTGTATTCTATCTATTTGTTTTATTTTATTTATTATACAAACAAAAAGCAAAAAAGGCCTCTAACACTAGTTGCTCTATTCTTTTTCTATTCTATCAGTTTTCTTTATTTATTATATAATTAAAAAAACAAAAACCTTGGTATGTGTACTGCGTTAAGCTAACTGACACTTGTTATAGCAATTGTATATCATTGCCCTTTTGTTGATTTTTATTGCTTCCATTGTCCTAATTTGTAAGTCGCTTTGAATAAAAGCATCAGCTAAATGACTAAATGTAATGTAAATATACATATATCACTATTTTAATATTATATATATATATAGTGAACTTCATACTCCACAGTAAAACTTTGAGGCAAGCTAACACACTAACATTCACTCAGACAATAGTCAGTTATGGGATGTAGATAAATTTTAACTATGAGGTTAAACTTTTTTTTTAACTGTGTCTGAAGGGGCAAGTTTTCAAATATTAAATAATATAAATTTATTCAGTTTATAATACGATGTATGAGTTTGGTGTCCCATACTCAGAATTTGTGCTCTGCATTTAACTCATCCAAGAGCACACACACAGCAGTGAGTAGTGAACACACAGTGTATGTTCGCCATTTTTGCTGCGGCACCCAGAGAGTAGTTGGGGGTTTGGTGCCTTGCTCAAGGGTCTCACCTCAGTTGTGGTATTTTGAAGTTGGAAGACAACACTGGTCATTCACTCACCCCACCTACAATCACTGCTGGTACTGAGACTCGAACCCACGATCTTCAGATTACAGTCTGACTCGCTAACCATTAGGCCACAACTGTCCCCAAAAGCCACGACTCTTGGGATTTATTGTCTGACAAACAATGGTTTGATATTTTTGTTACATGTAATATATTTGCTGTTTCATTAAGTTGTTTTACTGTTCAAATATTTATTTTTTTGCTGATCTTTTAATTTTACTGATCTGTGCAATTATGGTGGAAATGTTTAATATTTGTTAAAGGCTGTTTATACAGAAATTGACTTACAAAAATAAACCCTGAGAAATATTTACTGGAGTAAAAGATGTAACTACTAGGCTCTCCTATACCTATCTAAAAGTAATTTGTCAGACAGATGTGTTTTTATCTATGAAACAAGTTTTCCCTTGTTAATCTGAAAATGAGTTTATGAAGCACATGTGTGACAACAAGCATTTGTTTTAATAATGTTGTTTCTTTAATTAGATTTTGCCAGCAGTGTGGCACCTGTCATTGAAGTTCAGCAGAATCTTATGACTTCCTCATGGCTTCCTCATGTAAATGCACTGTGGTGTCCGTGTGTAAACGCAGAGAAACTTGATTAAAGTATTTTATTAAATCAAAATATTAACAAAGGAAAGGACTCGGGCTGTCTCCTGACCTTATGGAGAGTTTTCAATCTTGTTGTATTTCTTTGGAGAGCGGCAAATACTCATAACTGAAGCTGTAACCCAGAGGAAAGCAGTTTTTATTGATTAAGATTCAGGGCCATAGCTGACCTGCACTTTCTCTAGAACACCAAAGGCCAAGCCTGCAGCCTAAATATGTCATTGACAGCTCAGGGTTGTGTCTCTGCCTTTTTGGAAGGGAGATTTATGTGAAAAAGACTTGCAGACACTTCACAGATTTTTTTTCAACCATCTTGAAGGGCCATCAGAGAATTCAAACACAGTTTACACAAAGTACTGACAGATACTGAAAAAATAACAAAGGACTGTACTTAAAGCAGTTGGCATGGAAATAAGAAAAAAAGTGCGTTTCATGACAGCTTCCACTAAGCATCTGTCAGGCCTAGAGGGGTGTAAAGAGATTTCAGGTGAACATGGATACTCCACTCACGGTTTCTTTCTCTCTCTCTCTGTACAGTATTGCCTCACCATTGCTTAGTCACATGTCAAGACGCTAATGTACAATTTAGTGTGTGTGTTTGGTTTGACACCAAATTTACTAAGCTCATTAGATATTAATGAGCATCTAGAATTGTGTTCTAGAGCACATGGTGAGCACAACTGTGAACCCTTAGAGAAAAACCACATGAACTTCACATCTGCAATAACATGTTAAAATCACATGTGAAACACATATGAAACACATATGCAGCAAGCGGTTTTGGAACATTTTCATGGTGTCCATTTCCGGCAAGTTAATTCTTTTTCGTAAATTTTTTATCTGAAAATCAATTTTATACACCATCATTTTCGTTTCTATAACGTTTTGCTGAATACCTCAAGCGTGTGACGGAAATGTTATGCCCCTTACCATATTGTGATGCCGTGTTCCGACCGGAGCGAAGAGACAAAAACATTAAAACCCATTATAAACGAGGCATTTGTTGTATCCAGTGGGTACATAATTACGGATTATAATGATTTATACTGTCTTTTAACACGTTGCGTTGCATCGCGCCGCGTAAACATAAAACCATGTCTGCATTTGTGATCAGAGAAATGACAAACAACAAGTGCTACTCTACACTGCTCAAAACTTGCGTTTGAATCATCAGTGGCAAATCCTTTAAATATGTAAAACGTACTTACAGTCTGTGAGTAAGAACAGCCGGCATTGTAGGCTACTCTCCCAGGAAAGAGTCCTCCATAAAATTTACTGCACACTTCTGAATATTTGGGTTGAACTGTTCTGTAAAAGTGTTGTAAATACAACTTAACCACTGATTTCTCGGTGTGTCCTCTTTCGGAAGGCCAAACAAAATAGTTTTACTTTCACAATGAAACACACGGCGGGCTAGAATGAGCGGCGGGAGGGCGGATCGACGAAGGAGCGGTGCGGGCTTGCGGCAATCACATGTTACGACCCCGGGCTGGACTCCGCTTTGGTGAAAGCCGATCCGGTGATCCACAACACTAAGTTGATGTATTCCTCAGCGACCAGCACGGATCAGCTCTAGGCAAATAAGCTCTAAGCGGATATCGTCCTCTTTTGGAACGCCAAACAAAGTAGTTTCGCTTTCACAACGAAACACGGCAACAACAATACTACAGCGAAAATAAAAATGACGCCTTCTTTCTTTGTGTGAACATTAAGGCAGCGTTATGCAAATCTTCCCACAAAGTGACGTAGACAGGATGGTTAACTTTAACTTTTATACAGAGTATATCTTGGGATTTGAGACGTTAGTCTTTGGCACCTTAAGATATCTACTTATGCCCCAAAAGGTTGTAAAACTCAAAGAGAAAGGAAAAATTTAAAACACATCATATGACCCCTTTAAAAAAACACTAGCGTCTCTAATCTTTTTGTCTCATCAAATTGTTGCTTTATTTTTATACAATTAACAACAGCAAAAAACGGCTCTGAAACTAGCTTGCTTATTTCGTTCAGTTCTATTTTTTTTCTTTTTATTTATTATATAATTAAAATAAAAACAAAAAAATAATAAAACCTTGCTATGAGTACTGCGTTAAGCTAACTGAGACTTGTTATAGAACTTGCATATCATTGCTCTCTTGTTGGTTTTGATTGCTTCCATTGTCCTCATTTGGAAGTCGCTTTGGATAAAAGCGTATGCCTAAATGGACTAAATTGTAATGTAAATATATATATATATATATATATAATATTATTATTATTATATATATATCGTGAACTTCATACTCCACATTAAAATTTTGAGGCAAGCTAACACACTAACGTTCACTCAGACAATAGTCAGTTATGGGATGTAGATAAATTTTAACTATGATGTTCAACTTTTTTTTTAACTGTCTGAAGGGGCAAGTTTTCAAATATTAAATGCTATAAATGTATTCAGTTTAATAATATGATGTATGAGTTTGGTGTCCCATACTCAGAATTTGTGCTCTGCATTTAACTCATCCACGAGCACACACACAGCAGTGAGTAGTGCACACACACACACACACACACACACAGTATGTTAGCCATTTTTGCTGCGGCACCCAGAGAGTAGTTGGGGGTTCGGTGCCTTGCTCAAGGGTCTCACCTCAGTTGTGGTATTTTGAAGTTGGAAGACAACACTGGTCATTTACTCACCCCACCTACAATCACTGCTGGTACTGAGACTCGAACCCGTGACCTTCAGATTACAGTCTGATTCTCTAACCATTAGGCCACAACTGTCCCCAAAAGCCACGACTCTTGGGATTTATTGTCTGACAAACAATGGTTTGATATTTTTGTTACATGCTGTTTCATTAAGTTGTTTTACTGTTCAAATATTTATTTTTTACTGATCTTTTAATTTTACTGATCTGTGCAATTACGGTGGAAATGTTTAATATTTGTTAAAGGTTGTTTATACACAGAAATTGACTTTCAAAAATAAACCCTGAGAAATATTTACTGGAGTAAAAGATGTAACTACTAGGCTCTCCTATACCTATCTAAAAGTAATTTGTCAGACAGATGTGTTTTTATCTATGAAACAAGTTTTCCCATGTTAATCTGAAAATGAGTTTATGAAGCACATGTGTGACAACAAATATTTGTTTTAATTATGTTGTTTCTTTAATTAGGTTTTGTCAGCAGTGTGGCACCTGTCATTGAAGTTCAGTAGAATCTTATGACTTCCTCATGGCTTTCTCAAGTAAATGCACTGTGGGGTCCGTGTGTAAATGCAGAGAAACTTGATTAAAGTATTTTATTAAATCAACATATTAACAATGGGGCATATTAACGGGCTGTCTCCTGACCTTATGGAGAGTTTTCATTCTTGTTGTATTTCTTTGGTGAGCGGCAAATACTCATAACTGAAGCTGTAACCCAGAGGAAAGCAGTTTTTATTGATTAAGATTCAGGGCCATAGCTGACCTGCACTTTCTCTAGAACACCAAAGGCCAAGCCTGCAGCCTAAATATGTCATTGACAGCTCAGGGTTGTGTCTCTGCCTTTTTGGAAGGGAGATTTATGTGAAAAAGACTTGCAGACACTTTTGGTGAAGGACAACCATCTTGTTTTTTCAACCATCTTGAAGGGCCATCAGAGAATTCAAACACAGTTTACACAAAGTACTGACAGATACTGAAAAAATAACAAAGGACTGTACTTAAAGCAGTTGGCATGGACATAAGAAAAAAAGTGTTTCATGACAGCTTCCACCAAGCATCTGTCAGGCCTAGAGGGGTGTAAAGAGATTTCAGGTGAACATGGATACTCCACTCACAGTTTCTTTCTCTCTCTCTCTCTGTACAGTATTGCCTCACCATTGCTTAGTCACGTCAAGGTGCTAATGTACAATTCAGTGTGTGTGTTTGGTTTGACACCAAATTTACTAAGCTCATTAGGTATTAATGAGCATCTAGAATTGTGTTCTAGAGCACATGGTGAGCACGACACCCTGTGAACCCTTAGAGAAAAACCACATGAACTTCACATCTGCAATAACATGTTAAAATCACATGTGAAACACATATGCACCAAGCGGTTTTGGAACATGTTCATGGTGTCCATTTCCGTCAAGTTAATTATTTTTCGTCTATTTTTTATCTGAAAATCAATTTTATACACCATAATTTTCGTTTCTATAACGTGTCACTATATCCCCTATCGTATTCTACAACAAAAACAATCAGAGCACCTTGTTATCACTAGTTCTATTTTGATTTCCCGAGTCCGCTATTAGCATATAGCCCGTTAGCATCGCCAGCGTGGTTGCCGCTAATCTCGCTTACATTGCTAATACTCTATTCAGACACATTACCATTATTTTACTCACTATTACTTGCTTTAATGGCAGATGTGTGTCTACCTTTGAGTGCAGGTGAGGACA
>JADLZN010002744.1:0-35890 GCA_018155175.1 Sinocyclocheilus anophthalmus | reverse complement strand
GGCTGGAGGCCGTGGAGAAGCAGATCCGTGACCTGGTGGAGAGGCAGACTCAGCTGAGAGAGTGGAGAGCCGCGCTGGAATCATCCCTGGCTGATGCTCACAAGTCCGAGGTAATTATACAGCGTGCTGCTAATTCTCCCACCACCTCGACTCCGTGTGTTTCTCTGCACAGGCCCGGTGCACCCAGGACGCGATCTTCCCAGATGTCCTTCACTCCGGCGCCGGGACACCACGGACCCTGGGTGCAGCCGCAGCGGAAGACGCGAGCCAGGTCCCGGGCGACGACCTCTCCCCCTCCGCCGCATCCGGTCTTCGAGATCTCCACCCGGAACCGCTTCGCTCCCCTCCGCGAGACGGAAAGCGACGCTGTGATCATCGGAGACTCCACCGTCCGGCACGTCCGTGCTACGTTAGATGAAGGTAAAATCCACACTCACTGTTTCCCTGGTGCTCGAGTTCTCAATGTTTCTGCGCAGATACCCACGATCCTAAAGGGCGACGAGAGCCCCGGAGCGGTCGTGCTTCACGCGGGGGCTAACGACACCAAGCTGCGGCAGACGGAGACACTGAAGAGGGACTTCAGGAGCCTGATCGAGACGGTGCGCTGCACATCGCCCGCGACGACGATCATCGTGTCAGAACCGCTTCCCACGTACCGACGAGGACACGAAAAGTTCAGTAGGCTTTTTGCTTTAAATGAATGGTTATTGTCATGGTGTAAAGAAAAGAAACTGCTCTTTGTTAATAACTGGAAACTTTTCTGGGAGCGTCCTAGGCTTTTTCGCGCTGGTCTGCACCCCAGCAGAGTGGGAGCGGAGCTCATGTCGGACAACATATCCAGGACGCTGCGCTCCATGTGATTAGTAAGTCAAATCTCAAATAACTGCCCTGATGACTTTTGTTCTACCCGCTTAAATGATAGAAGTACTTGTGCTGTCCAATCTATAAAGACTGTGTCTGTTCCCCGAATAGTGAGGTCAAAATATAAATTTAATGCAGGATCTAGAAAAAATCTGATCGTGATTAAACCAGAACAATTTAAAATAAATGAAAAAAAACCATTTTTAAAGTTTGGGCTCCTAAACATTAGATCACTCTCACCCAAAGCAGTTATTGTAAATGAAATGATCACAGATAATCGTTTTGATGTACTCTGCTTGACTGAAACCTGGCTAAAACCTAATGATTATATTGGTCTAAATGAGTCTACTCCACCAAGCTACTGTTATAAGCATGAGCCCCATCAGAATGGTTGTGGCGGCGGTGTTGCAACAACATATAGTGATATTATCAATGTTACTCAGAAGACAGGATACAGGTTTAAATCATTTGAAATACTAATGCTTAAGGTTACACTGTCAGATATGCAAAAGAAATTCATCGTATCGCTTGCTCTGGCTACTGTGTATAGACCACCAGGGCCGTATACAGATTTCCTAAAAGAATTTGCAGATTTCCTCTCAGACCTATTGGTTACTGTTGATAAAGCGCTAATTGTCGGAGATTTTAATATTCACGTTGATAATACAAATGATGCATTAGGACTTGCGTTTACTGACCTAATAAACACTTTTGGAGTCAAGCAAAACGTCACCACTCATCGTTTTAATCATACGCTAAATTTAAAATATTTCGCATGGAATTGATCTTACTGATATAAATATCGTACCTCAAAGCGATGATGTTAACGACCATTTCCTTGTATCGTGCATGCTACATATTACTGATATTAACTAAATGGCGCCGCGTTATCGTCCGGGCAGAACTATTGTTCCAGCCACCAAAGACAGATTCACAAATAACCTGCCTGATTTATCTCAACTGCTCTGTGTACCAATAAGTACACATGAACTAGACGAAATAACTAGCAACATGGGCACTATCTTCTCTAATACATTAAAAGCTGTTGCCCCAATCAAATTGAAAAAGGCTAGAGAAAAACATACTGCGCCATGGTAAAACAGTAATACCCATTCTCTCAAGAAAAAAACTCGTAGTCTTGAGCGCAAATGGAGAAAACTAACTTGGAAGTTTTTAGAATTGCGTGGAAAAACAGTATGTCCAGCTATAGACAGGCTCTAAAAGCTGCCAGGGCCGAGCATATCCACAAACTCATAGAAAATAACCAAAACAATCCTAGGTTTTTATTTAGCACAGTGGCTAGATTAACAAATAACCAGACGCCACCCAATCTAAATATTCCCTCACAGTTTAATAGTAATGACTTTATGAATTTCTTCACTGATAAAATAGATAACATCATAAATACAATAACAAATGTAGATTCTACAGCGTATAATACTTCAGCTTCATTCATCGCACCAAAAGATAAACTGCAGTGCTTTACAGCTATAGGACAGGAAGAGCTAAATAAACTTATCACTGCATCTAAACCAACAACATGCCTGTTAGATCCTGTACCCACTAAATTACTGAAAGAGTTGTTACCTGTAGCAGAAGAACCGCTTCTCAATATTATTAACTCGTTGTTGTCTTTAGGTCACGTCCCAAAAACATTCAAGCTGGCGGTTATTAAGCCTCTTATTAAGAAACCACAACTAGATCCTAGTGAGCTGGCAAATTACAGACTCATTTCAAATCTTCCTTTATGTCTAAAATTTTAGAAAAAGTAGTGTCTGCTCAATTGTGCTCCTTCCTACAAAAAAAATTATCTCTATGAAGAATTTCAGTCAGGTTTCAGGCCCCACCATAGCACAGAAACTGCACTTGTTAAAATTACAAATGACATGCTTCTTGCGTCAGACCAAGGCTGTGTCTCATTGCTAGTTTTACTTGATCTTAGTGCTGCATTCGATACTATAGATCATGACATACTCATAGATCGATTACAAAACTATACAGGTATCCAAGGGCAGGCTTTAAGATGGTTTAGATCCTACCTGTCCGATCGCTACCACATTGTTCATTTAAATGGGGAGTCATCTCAATTATCACCAGTAAAATATGGAGTGCACAAGGATCTGTCCTAGGTCCTCTGCTATTTTCGATATACATGTTGCCACTTGGTAATATTATTAGGAAATACGGGATTAGTTTCCACTGTTATGCCGATGATACTCAACTATATATCTCAACAAGACCAGAAACTTCTAAATTATCTAAGCTAACAAAATGTGTTAAAAATGTAAAAAAGTTTCTCCTATTAAATTCGGATAAGACAGAAATAATACTTATTGGACCAAAAGACAGTACGCCGAATCTCGTGGAGTACAATTTGCAACTAGACGGATGCACGGTTACTCTCTAGAGTCAAAAAAACCAAAAAAAAAAATTTTATGGGTGTTAGATAGATAGCAAACTTGTCTTTGGAAAATCATATTTCCCATGTTACAAAAACGGCATTTTCCATCTTAGAAACATTGCAAAGATTAGAAACATGATACCTGTTTCGATGCAGAAAAGCTAGTTCATGCATTCATGACCTCTAGAATGGACTATTGTAATGCACTGCTAGGTGGTTTTCCTGCATCTTTAATAAACAAGCTACAGATAGTCCAAAGTGCAGCGGCTAGAGTCCTTACCAGGTAAAGAAAATATGATCATATTACCCCAATTTTACAGTCTCTGCACTGGCTACCTATTAAATTCCGTATCAGTTACAAAATATTATTAATTGCCTATAAGGCCCTTAATGGGTTAGCTCCTGCG
Organism: Sinocyclocheilus anophthalmus; assembly: GCA_018155175.1. NCBI lineage: Eukaryota > Metazoa > Chordata > Actinopteri > Cypriniformes > Cyprinidae > Sinocyclocheilus > Sinocyclocheilus anophthalmus. The sequence continues at coordinate 32,221 of JADLZN010002744.1, read as the reverse complement.
TACCTAACTAGTCTTTACCACGCTACAATCCATCCCGCTCCCTAAGGTCGCAAAATTCTGGACTGTTGGTAGTACCTAGGATATCAAAGTCCACTAAAGGAGGTAGAGCTTTTTCGCATTTGGATCACAAACTCTGGAATAGCCTTCCTGATACAGTTCGGGGTTCAGACACACTCATCTCTGTTTAAATCTAGATTAAAGACACATCGCTTTGGCCAAGCATTCAAATAATGCATCTAATAATCTTTTACTGCAGTCATAATCTATTACTGCAGTTATATCTAATCAAATGAACATTATTATTCTTTAGCTTGGGTTAAAAAAATAAATTTTGCTTGGTTGGAACAGCAGCTACGGTAATTATGTCTCTATTTGTTTCTCTGTCTTTTGCCGTAAATAGAATGATTTACCTGAGAAGAGATGATGCCAACCCCTCAGATTACCTCAGATGATGCCAACCCTGAAAAAACATACAGAACTACCAAACTTTGCTAAAAGTTTGATTGCATCATATAATAACTACTGTTAATATTGTTCATCGTCTGTTTTATTACATCTTATATTGATTTTTCCGTTCTGCTGTTTCGTCTGGTCAGAGGAGAACTGGCCCCCCGACTGAGCCTGGTTTCTCCCAAGGTTTTTTCTCCATTCTGTCACCGATGGAGTTTTGGTTCCTTGCCACTGTCGCCTCTGGCTTGCTTAGTTGGGGACACTTCATTTCCAGCGTTATCGTTGACATGATTGCAAATATATTATTTAAAATGAGCTGGATGTTGACATCACTGAATTAATGATGAACTGTCTTTAACTGAAAATTTAGTGTTTACTAATGTCATTTTGCATTATTGACACTATTTTCCTAATAATGTTGTTGCAGTTGCTTTGTCACAATCTGTATTGTTAAAAGCGCTATATAAATAAAGGTGACTTGACTTGACTTGACTTGAATGCCACAATAAAATGCTTGAAAAATTTACATTCAATAGATCCATAGCTTCCTGTTGGTCAGTTTGTCTCCTCAGTTAAGATTCCCCCAATTATTGCAGAAAACATTATATTACATAGTATAATCATGGTCAGTGCAGACATGAACTTGAACTAACTTTCTCATGGACTCTAACTGCTCCTTGCTAGTCCAGTCAGAGAAGTATAATAAAGATGAAGTCTACTGTCTGACTCCAAGCACTGCTCGCTGTTCACAGCTGTCTGAGGAACTACTGCCATTTCTTCTGCGATGACACTTCTCTTGGTTACTAAAAAACATTGTTAAAAGACATTTGTGGCTCATTTAAGAGAAATATTCAGTTATTCCTGTATGTTTCTACATGCTAAGTGAAGCAGCAACTAAAGTAGCAACAAAACTGTGATTCTGTGTTTTGTTGTAGTCAGTTACATGTGTTTTGACAGTGGTGAGCACCTGAACATGTAAGTCTGCTTAAATTTAGTAACTGTAAAAGCAGGGCACAGCTACTGCATATGATCTCAGACATATTGATGCATATACATTTGATTGCAGCAGTAACGTTACATTGCCATCGTAAGAATCACTGCAACTAGCTTATTTAGTTAAATAAGATTATTTTAAAATAACGTTCTTCTACAGAATTATAATAGTAATAGTACAAACAGGTCCTCTTCACTCTAACATCTTTGAAGTAATTACATTCAGTTACATTCATAAAAATAAAAATGTGGAAACTAAAACTACAAACCTTTCTCCTTGTATGTGCTGGACCGTCATCATCCTCCTCTTCTTCATCTGTTTGTTTGCGGATCGGACTGTTGTTCGTCAAAGTTTAGTGCAGCGTAAACATTCTAGACTCACATAACTGTACTTTGATCAAAGATCAAAAACATCTCGTTGATTTATTAGCTTTAGGTGGAGCATAACGAAAGTTTTCTGGCAAATCAGCAGTCACGCACGCGAATTTAACCTTTTGCAAGTTTCATTATGAACTTGCTTACTAAAATGTAAACACGCATCTATGCTTACGAGAAATATTTAATCAAAAGAATCCCATACATCCAATAATCCAGTAAATAATCCATTGTGATTTGCTGTTATCACAGCCCAGAGCACAGCACAGCAGACTGACGGAATTGCAATTCGGTCCTACAAATGGCGGCCGCACTACTGTGTGACGTCACATGAAACCCATGAATACATGTGTACAACTTCAGAAGGTGAGGTGTAAGCCACAGGGAAGAGCTTCATTTGAAAGTAAATCTGTAGCAAATGTATGGCTGAATTCAAGAATATACACATTAAAGGCTTCATGATAAAGGAAATAAAAATCGATAAATTAGATCAGACTGAAAGAGAACACTACCAACTAATGTGTGTGCAACAGTTCCATCTCGGTATCTTCAAAAGAATCCAACCTGTTCCACATACAGAAACCAGGTTTCTTTATTTCCATTAATATAACTCTTTTCTATCTGTTAACAATGACAAAATTGAGTAGACATCTTGGAAGATCCGAGAGCTTCAAAGCACAAAAAGGCATGACATCCTGCTGGGAGTGTGATGGAAGCAAAAGAGAGCAAAGGCATGAGAGAAACGTAATGTATTCTGCAGAAAACTTACCTAACAGGCCAGAGGCTTGCCTTCATTTAATAGGCGAGTTTCCATACACTTTGAGAACAACAATCACCTGTCATCTATGAAGATGTGAGAGCCTTTTTTCTATTCAGAGTGAGTATAGAAGGATGAATGGATGACAGTGACAGGAAATGTAACAGTTTAGTTGAGTGTTGGATTCTTTCCTCTGAAGAGCATTGGGAGGGCTGGGAATGGGGGTGAAAAGGGAATGGGGGTGAAAAAGAGGGTAACCACCAGAAAATGGGGGAATGATACAGAGTTTCTTTATCACTGTTCTTTTCTTCAGTAGGAGACTATAATTGCCAATTAAAATAACAAACCGCAGTGCGAGTCTTGCTGCGAAAATGGGCTCACTCAACTAAGTAGGAAGCACCTAAGGAACGACTCACTTATGGCAGCTATCTCCTGCATGCAGGAGTGTAACGCAATTTCCCACAGGTCATTGCATGGACTGGATAGTGCACTGACTTAAATATATTTTACTACTATGGAATTAATTTCTTTGCAGCACCAATTATGTTGCAGGACCACTGTGTTTAAATCCGAAATTAGGAAATGGGAACAAAATGCCTATGATTGCAAGAGTGAAAATTTAATTTTTCAGTGCTGGCAAATCCGTGTATCATTCGTTCATTCGTTTTTTTAATTTAATATTGAAAGTACAAAAATGAAAAAACGTCTCCTTTCCAAAAAACGAGTATTCAGCGTAAATTTTCGCTTTTTGTTCAGGGGTAGAAAAATGAATAAACAGCTTGAATATTCGATTTCTACATGTGGGCATGAATTAAACGCCCCTTTCTGCTGACTTTCATATGAGAATTTAAAAAAACAATAACAGCATCAGTAGTGTAGTGATAAATCATATATATTTATAATCAATGACATGAATTTTAAAATTGCAAATTATTCTCATGACATTATTATTTATTATCCAGCTTCAGCTCTAATTTACATGAAGTGGATTTTTTTGTTTATATTATTGATTTAAAAAATTATCTGTGATTAATCCACCATATTTTCGGATTTTATATACATAAGCCAGTGACTTTATTAAAAACATTATTACGCAATCTTTTATTTCATTCTAACCAGATACTATTTTGAAACTTGAACAGACTATTTCTGTTCAAAACAAATGTAATCTAATAGTAGAATAAGGGAATAATTCATAATAATTCTGAGAATTTATGATGTTGTAAATAATGTCTCGGTTACGTATGTAACCCTCATTCCCAGAAGGAGGGAACAGAGAAATACGTCAGTGACGACGAATTGTGATCTCGCTTAGAAAGAACAATGCACTTCGAGTGTAAACTAAACGAGCCAATGCACATTGGCATGCGTTGATTGATCAGCTGCCGCTGATCACAGCGGAGCGTAAAAAGGCAGCCGGTGCAACGCATACCAGGTTGACGCTGAGGAGCCGAGCCGGTGACCCGTCCGCTCAGCGGTGGTACAGCAGCCCTCGTGCAGGTCCCTCAGTTCCACCACGTCTGGCTGCCGAGGGGACGGAGGAGCTTGACAGGGTCTACAGTACGGACTCTCTGGAGAAGTTTCTAGCAAGCTGACACTAAACCGGGGCCTCTCAGTGCCTCTACCCGTGAGAACACAGGAGGATACCGGCTCCACACAAAGGCCATAGGATCTAGCGAACGTAGGGGTTGCCCAGCACACAGCTCTACAGGTATCTGTCAGTGAGGCGCCACGAGCCAGCACCCAGGAGGATGCAACTCTTCTAGTAGAGTGAGCTCGCAACCTGAGCGGGCAGGGCACACCCTGCGCCTGGTAAGCCAGGGTGATGGCATCTACTGTCCAGTGGGCCATCCTCTGCTTAGAGACGGCATTCCCCTTCTGTCGGCTTCCGTAACAGACAAAGAGCTTGTCTGAGGTCGTAAAGTTTGTGTCCGGTCCACGTAGCATCTCAAGGCTCAGACGGGACAGAGCAAAGCTAGGGCTGGGTCGGCCTCCTCCGGGGGCAGCGCTTGGAGGCTCACCACGTGATCTCTGAAGGGAGTAGTGGGAACCTTGGGCACATAGCCGGGCCGGGCTGGGCCTCAGGGTTACCTGGGAGTCAGCGGCCCAAACTCTAGGCACAAATCGTCAACCAAAAACGCGTGCAGGTCCCCTACCCTCTTGATAGAGGCCAGCTTGCAAGCAGGAGCAGAGTTTTCATTGAAAGAAACTCTAGCTCAAATGACTGCAAAAGGCTAAAATGGACCATGTTGTGTGGTTTTTAGCACCAGAGAAAGGTCCCAAGAGGGTATGGAGAGGGGCCGGGAAGGATTTAACCTCTCGCCCCCCTAAGGAACCTGATGACCAGGTCATGCTTCCATATTGACTTCCCTTTCACGGGGTCATGGTTAGAAGCAATCTTTTTCTTTTTTTTTAGCGACATAGACTTAAAGGGTGGAGGGAGACAGCCTTCGCTCCAACCCTTGCTGCAAAAGGGACAGCACAACCCTGATCAGGCATCTCTGGGGGTCTTCTTGGCAAGAAGAACACCATTCGACGAACAGGTTCCACTTCCAGGCGTAAGCGTGTCTCGTAGACGGATCTCTCGCCGAAGTGATGGTGTTAACTACCACTTTGGGTAGGTCACCTAGAACCTCCGCTTCCCATCCAAGAACCAGATATGAAGTGTCCAGAGGTCTGGACGTGGGTGCCACAGGGGAGGAGCATTAGTTCAGGGAACCAGGTCCGAGTGGGCAAATACGGCACCACAAGCAGGACCTGACCTCCATGCCTTGCACAGTGTCTGTGCGAGAAGGCTCATGGGGGAAACGCTTACTGCGCAGCCACTGTGTGCCATTGCGTCGGGGCGGAGAGTTGCCACATGCGACGGGAGTGCAGATCACCTTGTCGGTTGATGTACGAAACGGTCGCTGTGTTGTCCGTGCGGACCAGCACGTGCTTGCCTCGTAAACACCCTTTGAGACGGTTCAAGGCAAGGCACACCACTAACAACTCTAGGCAACTGATATTCCAGTGCAGTTGGGGGCCCGTCCACACCCCCGACACTGCGTGCCCATTGTACGTGGCCCCCCAGCCAGTGGTGGAGGCATCCATGTAAACCACAGCATGCCTGGAGACTTGTTCTAGGGGCACTCCTACCCGGAGAAACACAAGGTCTGACCACAGGGTGAAGGTTTGAAGGCAGGCCGGTGTGACTCGGACCCGGAGAGTGCCGCGTAGCCACAACCACCTCAGGACTCGGCCATGAAGCCAGTGCTGAAGCAGTCTCATATGCATTAGCCCTACTGGTGTAAGTGCCGCTGCAGCTACTATATGCCTCAGGAGCCTTTGAAATAGTTTCAGTGGGACCGCTGTCCTGCCCTTGAACGAATTCAAGCAGTTCAGCACCGACCGCGCACGTTCCTCTGTGAGACGTGCTGTCTGTTCGACCGAATCCAACTCCATACCAAGAAAAGAGATCCCCTGCGTCGGGAGAGTTTGCCCTTTTCCCAGTTTTGTTTTGTTTTTTGTTTTTTTTTTTTTCTTTCGTTTCTTTCTTTTGTTTTTTTTTTTGTTTTGTTTTTTTTTTTTTTTTTTTTTTTTTTTGTTTCTTTTTTTGTTTTTTTTTGTTTTTTTTTGTTTTTTTTTTCACTTTTTTTGTGTTTTTTCTTTTTTTTTTTTTTTTTTTTTTTTCTTTTTTTTTCTTTTTTTTTTTTTTGTGAGGTTTTTTGTCGTCTGTTCTTTTTTCTTTTTTTTTGCTGAAGGCTCAACCTGCTGAGGTGCGAAAGCACCAAGTCCCTGTGTGCACACAACTGATGCTGAGACTGAGCTAGTTTGAGCCAGTAGTTGGGAATGCGAATGCCCTGTTCTCTCAGGGGAACAAGGGCTGCCTCCGCAACTTATGTGAAGACACGGGGCGACAGGGACAGCCCAGACGGCAGGACCTCCTACTGTTATGCTCGTCCTTCGGACGCTAACCACAGCAATGGTCTGTGGTGCAGAAGCGTTGACACATGAAGTACGCGTCCTTCAGGACGACCGCTACAAACCAATCTCGGGGACGGATGCACCCGAAGATGCGTTTCTGCATCAACATTTTGAACGGTAACCGGCAAAGGGCCCGGTTCAAGACACGCATATTCAAGATTGGTCGTAACCCACCGCCTTTCTTGGGTACAATGACGTAAGGGCTGTAAAGCCCTGTATTCATATCGGCTGGAGGGACCGACTCGATCGCATCCTTCGCCAGTAGGACTGCGATCTCCGCACGCAAGACAGGAGCATCAGCCACCTTCACTGATGTGAAGCAGATGCCGCTGAACTTGGGGGGACGCCAGGCAAACTGAATCGCATAGCCGAGGCTGATGGTCCGCAGAAGCCAACGAGACGGGTTGGGTAGCGCTAGCCAGGCACCCAGACACCCACAGGGGCACACCCCCGCCCCCCCCCCCCCTACGAGACCCGGTCGCGAAACAAGGGACCCAACTCGGGCGGCTTGTGAGCAGTCCGGAGAGGGGTCTGAGTGTGCAGTGCAATGCTTACCTGGTTCCACAGGTTGGCAGAGGGTGCGTGAGTAGGGCCTTTGTTTACGCTCTTGAACCGCCCACTGCTGCCGGCTGGCGAAGGAGGAGGAAGAGTGAGGTCCGGCGTTGGTCTGTCCGCAACTCTCCGTGCCCTCCTGGGACCCAGAGATAGAGAAAATCGCTCTCTCATCGAGATTTTCCAGATTCTCCACCCGGCCCTCCTCCGGGGGAGCGAGAGGTGCCTTCATCATCCCCCAAAGAGCAGCTTCCTCCCTCTCTGGGTCGCCATCTCAGGGCCTCTTGCTCTTTCGCTTGCCACCAGGTTTGGTGGGGGCCTGGACGGGTGGGGCGGCTGCCCTGCGACCAGCTCCACGGTGCCGCTTTGCTGGAGGCTGCTGCGGATGCGGCGTGGGAGCAGGTGCGGATGCAGGGGGCCGTCCTTGGCGACGAGCAGGCTGGAGCGCTGCGGCCGGTGGACAGGTGGCGGCAGCAGCTGCCCGCCTGGGCAAGGTATGACGACCCGCCTCAGTCTGCTTCTGTGCAGCCGAGAGCTGCTGGGCCGAAGAGGCCGGTCTGGGACACAGGGGCATTATGGAACCGAACTTTGTCGGCGTCCCTCATATCAACCAGAAACAGCCAGAGACGGTGCTCCTGGACCACAAGTGTGGACATCGCACGACTCCGAGAACTCGCAGTGACCTTCTGGCACTCGAGCGGCGCGGCTCGTAGCGTTTCGGAGCGCTTTCAGAACTTTCCAGACAGGAAAAACCCTAATGCAGGTCCATAAGTGATGGCTGTGAAATGCAGTAACGCAGTAGCGGGTAAGGCGGCCAGGCAGCTTTGCACACAGCCACATACGCATCGCCGGACAGGCCAGACGAGTAACTACAGACTCGGGAGGGGAGGCACGGTCCTACCCTCTCGGTGGCCCGGGAAAGCATAGCCGACATCTCCGGGTCCGATTGAGGTGTTGCCACCGTCCCGGAGGGTGGCAGCGCAGTCGAATCTTCCTCTCCAGAGAGCTCTCCCTCCGATGCAGTGATCGACATCCGGTAGTCGGGAGGAGCACCGAAGGATACTGCTGTTACGCTCTTTGAAGAGGGCCCAGCCGAATTCCTCAGCGGCTCGGTGGCTGCGGAGCGCCTGGAGGAGTGGTGGGCCCACAAGGGGTGTCAACTGAGGTTTGCCACCACTGTAAACCCCCGACCGCCCGTACTACTGCCCAAGTAGTCCACACCTGGCTGCCGATCGCAGCAGAGGCAACGGAGCTCTGCCCCCTGGAGGAAACGGAGCCTGGCCCACAGCTCCGAGATGGTCATCTTTCCGCAATGGGAACATGACTCATCCATGAACGTCACCTCAGTGTGTTTAATGCCCAGACATGTGTGGGCAATCGTGACCAATGTGCCAGGTAACGACCGCATCCAGAAACGTACGGGTGAAACGGCATCTTTAAAAAGGCGATCCGTTGTCTTTACAAAGACGCACCCACTTATTGTAATCTTTTAGATAAATTGGCTCTTTTAGGGAAATACTCTTTTACATGCTGAGACGCACAGGGGAAACGTCACGACAGGGGGTAGTGCAGCCTGAAATGCGCAACCCACTCGACACATGAACGACCACCGCTGAAGCGCCATCCGCCAACACAAAAAGCTCCCGAGAGCGCGCTAGACTCGTCACACATGAAGCAGTTTGGTAGGAGCAGAACAATGTTGTCGCTCGGCTCAGAAGCGAAAAGCTGGTATGCATTGCACCGGCTGCCTTTTTATGCTCACGCTGTGATCAGCGGCAGCTGGATCGCAAAGCATAGGCATGCCTGTGCAGCGGCTCGTTTGGTTTAAAATTGAAGTGGATTGGTCTTCTAGGAGATCAAATTCGTCGGTCACCGACGTGACTCGGAGTGACCGACTGAAAGGGAACTAAATATTTGAAAAATCTCCAAAATCTCTCTTTTCAGTTTTAGAATTTAGGTGTCTTAGTGAAACTCTGAAAATCTTCCTTCTTTGAAGCATTTCTCTGTGCCTATGAGTGTTTGATGTGAGTACAGTGTAAACTTTAATTAAGCTTAAATTTAGATTTAGCTACTTTTTTTACATACTACAGCAAAATATGCTCCTATTTCAACAGTAAAGGAGAAAACTATCCCTCCTGTGAGTCTGCTGTCTTCCAATTTTAACTAAAACCCTAATCATTCCCCATGCCAGTGGCTTAACTTGCGGTCTTTCCCACACTTCCCCCATCCCACTACCACTCAACCCCGCCTCATCATGCCCCATTTCTACCAAAGAGAGAAAGAAAGAGAGACCTTCACACCATCCCACAGAGGAACGAGGAAAGGCTCTGCTATTGCATGCCGTTTGATCTTTAGCCGTGGCGCTGCGGATCTATTTTGGGATGTGCCTAAGCTAAAGTGATGATTTCTTGTACTTCAAATGCTTCAGAAGAGAGAGAAGGGAGTGGGGAAAGAGGGTAAATATGAACAAAGTAACCTCAAAGAAGCAAAGCACTTCATATATCTTATACCTGGAGGTGCCTATCCTTATACCTGGAGGTGCCTATCCAAAAAAAAAAATATTTTGTAATTTGCCCCAAAACAGCCCACTGGTTAAAAACACACTGTCACAATATTGTAAAAGACACACAATACAATAAAATTGTGTGTCTTTATTTCAGCATGGATAATAACAGGTTACAACATTCATAGTTTGCTTGTGTAAGCAGTAAGGTACTGTGTAGCTGTGAGTTTGGTACTGAGGCTTTTTCTGCCGAACATGTGCTAAATTAACACTTCTTTTCACACTATAATTATCTATCAGTCTTTTGCAACATCAGCTTTAATGAAGCAACATAACAATGCAGGAGTTTTCAAACAACAAAAAATGACAAAATAATGTTATTTTCAAACATTAATGTTGTAAATTATAATTTTTTTCATCTGTATCATATTCATCAGTATGAAACATCTTTTTATACTGTTATCAGTGTAAAAAAAAAACATTGCAATCCATTTAAACAGAAAGCAGAATGCAAAATATCAAATTCAGTGAATGTCAAAAAATCATTATGCTAAACATCAGACATTAACATTGAGAGCACTCATTTTTTTCTATTAAATTTCTATTAAGTTATTCACACCTTGTTTGATGTCTGTCAGCAGGATCAGGCACTATCACAGCACATTTCATTTAATAAATTCATTCTGACTGAAACCACACATTTTAAGCATATACTGTATACAGTTTGGGGTTCATTATATATGAAAATTACTTACCATCTGATTGGAAATGATGTCCTTCCTTAGGCAAATTTCATTTTACACAACAATCAAGTTTGTAATAATTCTTAAAGGCCACCTCCCAATAAACATATTATAATTTATTTGAAAATTATGAAAGGCACTTATTAAAAGCACTGCTTGCATGTGCGCTGTGAAACATGTCTTGGACAAAATTATTGAGAAAGAGCACTGTTTACAATTCGAAAAAAGCAAAAGCGGCATTCTGTCAATGTCATGAAGGCTCTTTACAGCAAATGCGTGTTCTCGACAAGACTTCAAATAAAAATAGCTCAATGTCTACATCAAATCGACGAGTAAACAAAATGAACGTAGCCTTAAAAGCATTAATGATTATGTTATGGAGAACCAAAAATTGAAAGCAAAAGTGAAATGGCCACTGTGGTAAAAAGAAGAGCAGAAACAATTAATTATTGCAGGGGGGAAATGTCCCAGGGCCGTTAAATCAAAGAGAAAGTGAAGGGGAGAGAGAAATAGAAAGAGGCCTGTGGAAGGAGACACATGGGTTGGGTAATATGTTGTGACAGTAATCAGCGGCTCCTGATCCAAGAGTTCTGCTTGAAAAGGAGAAAGCAGGTAAAACAAAAAGCGAGTATGCAGTCGCTCCCATGTGGCTACATTTTTTGCTACTGCAGTCCTTCTCTTTTATGGCATACTTAGAGATAGATCAGTATGTCCTCTTAGACGAGGATGGGAAAATAAAGATAAATAGTGGTTGTGGGCCTATATACCCCCATCTATAAATCACAAAAAGAAACAAACATAAAGACTAGTCTACCCAACATGCACTAATGGAGAAGCAAGGAATGTTATTTCTATTAAATTCTCCTTTTTAGACAATCCTTGATCCTTCTGCAGCATCTCTTAATATACACACGCACATTGTTGCAGCTTGATGTCTAAATAAATGCAGTCCTTGAAATTCTATGGCAACAGCAAGTATTGTTTGATCCAAACAAGCCAGTTTGCCAGGCCATGCTTCGGGTTGGCATGTCTTGCGAAGGTCACGCTCTTTTGAGCAGGGAGTTTCCCCTCAACGAGGGGTATGACCGATGCAGCGTTCCCTTACAGGCCAATAAGAGGCCAAAGGAAGGCCAAGGTGGGGCTAGAACTCTGTATAACCCACAATGATGTGGTCCATACTGGCCCAAATTGTCCATTCACACAAGCCGCAAGTGTGTCTCAGAGCGCTGAGAACATTCCTGCATTACCATGGCAGCCACCATTTACAATCATCAACAACCATCAGCGCAAAACACTCTGAGCAAGGCAAGTTGTCTCAATCTAGGGGTAGCCAATATTAATCCCATTTTTTGGGCTCATTGTCAGAAAGAAAGAGAAAATTAAGGTACATTTTTGTACAGTATCTACCCATACAGTGTGCATACACCACAGTCCAAAGTTTGCTTTGGTTTAAGGATGCATTACATTGATCAAATGTGACAGTAAAGACTTACCCTGGTCAATTTCAAGGATACTGATTATGCCCTTTTTTTACCATTTGTAATATAAGTCTCAGGTGTTCCCAGAATGTGTCTGTGATGTTTCAGCTCAAAGCTACCCCCCAGATCATTATCTATCATTGTGTAAAATGCTATTTTGAGTGGAAGCAAAATCATGTATCCTTTGTCTGAAATCAGGCTTTCAGGCCATAGTTCTGTAAAACTTCTGATATATGGTTTTCTGAGCACACACATCCGAAGCCCATGCACAGAAAGCGGCTGTGTGCATGTGAGTACTAAACAAAGTTCTCTTTCATGTCTTATTGCACTTAAACTGTCAATCACAAAGTTATGTGAAAACACCCTAGTTACACAACGTTGTTAGTCTTTGAAGGTAAACAAGCTGGGAAAGGAACCATGTTTTCATTAATCTGGTAATGGCAGCAGCGTAATATACAGTAAATACATCAATAAAACCCACGCTCCATTGTTTCTGCTTTGCTCCAACTTTCGCCAGGCGTTAAAACTCGTCACGTTGGCGCGTGCGAAAAACAAGGTGGGTGCCGAGGTGAAACTTGCAGTTTAAGGCCTTTTCTAAAAAAATCTGAGCGGCGGCATTTTTTTCACAATCTTGCAGAGAAAGTTCCCAAAAAATAACTGGGTTTGTTATTTTTAACAGTTTCTGGTTTGTAGGTGGCAACGTGTTCCCTATTTAGCACTTAACATGAAAAGTCAGATTTTCAGATATGTCACAGTTCATTGAACCCAAATGCTGAAAATACCGCGTTGCCACGGCAGGAATAACTAATTTTGATCAAATAAATGCAGCCGTGGTGAACATAAGAGACTTCGTCTCCACACTTGTATTTTCAGGTTCAGGTCTCGATCTATGTAACAACCATTAACCTACGGACTTGTTGCCACAATAACTCGTTAATTTTGCTGCTTATTAAATATTCTTGTTAAGTTTATTATTGGAAAGGAGTGTAGAAATGGTCATCAGAATATCTGCTTTAAAGTACAATACAAACAGCCAATATATCAATAATAGGCATGCTAAAAAAACGCGTTAAGGTGAGAATATAGTACTAAGTTTACAAACTTCTTTCAAAACATACACTCGCAAGGTCACACCTAAGACTTAATAATGGGGCACGATGGAATAACTGGGCATGGGGGCACTAATGTGAATGACTCCCAAATACCCATCACTTCTATCTTTTCTTTCCAATATTTGACGTTGTACTTTTGATTTTTAAGCTTTTATCTTGGGCCAAAAACCTAAGGCAACATGTGGTCAAAGACACCCAGAAAATGTTTGTCATAAAGCTAAGAAAGAAAAGAGCAAATAACAGGTCTTTCAATCCTGGTTCTTGTCAACAGGGAACAATAATCAGGAAGATGACTGCTGTGAACTTTTGTTCCTTCCTGAGCTTGATGGTTTAAATGGACCTACAGGGTCCAGAGAGAAAATTTGAGCTCAGAATAATGTCGCCTTGGCAGTGCAACAGCGGGCAGACTTCAGAGGACTATTAGTAGTTTCCAGTGAGCAAATAAATTGGTGATTTAATAGTAGTGTCCCTCTGTCAGCAGCGTAATTTGGATGAGGACCACAAAAAGCCACAAAGAGATGATACAGTCATCAAATCCAGATTTTACTCTCTCCAAGAGCTGAGAACTAGTAGAGGAGTGGAACATTCAAGCACCAGGGAGGGGGAAATAGAGTCATACTGCAGCCACGGGATTGGATATAAACCCATGAGAACATAGTATAACATAAAATACACAAATATATTAAAAATAATAAACAACTTTTTACAAAAATACACTTTCAAACGCTGGGGTAGTCAGAAGTCTCTTATGCACTTATTACAGTAAAACAATAATAGCATGAAATATTACTATGTAAAATAACATTTTCTATTTTATTTTTTATATTTTTTTCCTGTGATGGCCTACCTGAATTTTTAGCAGCCATTACTCCAGTCTTCAGTGTCCATGAACATAATGCATTCTAATTTTGATTTGGTTCTAAGTACAGTTCTTATAATCATCAGTGCTGAAACCAGTTGGCTGATAAGATTTTGTGGAAACTGTGATACATTTTCTCAGGACAAAAAGATTTATTTGAATTCAAAATCTTTTGTAACATTGTCAGTGTCTTTACTGTCATTTTTTGATCAATTTAATATGACCTTCCTGGATAAAAGTCTTTATTTCTTCTTCAAAAAAAAAAAGGACAAATACAAATCTTACCTCAGAGATTTGAACAGTATTGTATATGCAAGGATGAATAGTTAAAAATAAGGCCAGCAATAAGGCGAGATCTTGAATATCTATGAGTCTAATGCAATTAGCATCATGAACTGAGAAGCATAAGGGTTTTTATAAAGTTCTCAAGCTTACATCCATAAAGTGATGAAGAACAGACACATCAATTAATGAACAGAAAAACAAGATGAAAGGTCATATAATTAAAATAACAAATCAATTGACTCGGACACATTATCATTAAAGGTGAAGTGTGTAATTTCTACAATCGCTAACTAGACAGTTCTTATGCCATGTGAAGGGAGACCGAGGGCACCGTCACTAATACCCAATCTTTAAACACCCCTCTGCCATGACGGGACATGTATAAATTTGATTGAAGTCTGTGATCGTACTGATTCTTTGATTTTTCTCAAGCAAAAAGCTTCTGGCGTGTGTAGATTCTCAAGCAAGGCTGCATATATATAGGTCTAAAAATATATCAAACAGGGTTCTGCCTCCTCAATCTAATCTGCAGAGCATATGAGACAACCATGACAAGTAAGAACTAGGTTGCCTTCAGGCAATCATTACTGTAGCACAGAGCCCAACTAACTTTCAGTGACAGTGTCAGTCTGACATCAGGGATGTGTTCTTCAGTATTTGACGTTGAAAAGATACCACCAACAGAGAATGATTCTTCAGCTATTAAATTCTCTGTTGTCACTGAGAAATGGGGTTTGCTTAACCTAAGCTGCCTTAGCAAACATTTTGTGTAAAAGTCTAATGCGGGTTGCCCTGAATTAGCCTGGGTGTTGTTTGAGCAAATCAAATATTTTCTATGTTTCTGTAAGGTTGGAGAAGAAAGCTCTTGCCTTCAAATAAGCCGGGCTATTTTTTCCGGGATCCAGTCTAAACATTTTGAAGGTTGTGTAGATCAGGACAGATGGGAAGACTTTAAACAAACTTGCTACTAGTAAAAGAAGAGCAAATTGAAGACGGGGCCATGAAGGTAAAAGAGCACCACCTGTGTCAACATGGCTCTGTGGGTCATATTTACTGATGCATCATTAATTTCCTTGGAGTGCGGTCTCCTTTAGAGACGCTGCAAATTTCCAGGGAAGATGAAAGAGGACAGAAGGTTAAGGATGGAGAGTAACTATTTTACTTGAGGGCAGCCTGGCAAACTATGAGCTTGTTTAAAGTACTTTTGATGTGTCTGCAAGGACAGGTTGCCAAGCTACCCTCAATTCATGTGATGTTCTTTTTTAGTTCTCAGAAAAAAATTGGAATAGGACTGACAGCTCTTGCTACAAAAAAAAAGAAAAAAAAATAGATATATATATCCATCTATTGTGGCATGACATGACATAACCAATCAATCAACAGAAAGCAGAGGTAGGTAGGCCATGGATCTATTGGTTCTGTGGCTACTGTATATGCATGTATGATAACACAAAAATATGCACAAATAAATTGCATAGAAAACAATTTTCGAGTCAACTGAATACGTTCTGCCCCGTATTATCTTGGTCCTGTTCTGGTTAATATTTTCCCTGCATATTCTCATTCTCACTGCATTTGATATCTTCATATGACCCATTTAATACTGGGAGAAATTAATTCAATTGAGAATTACTATTAGAGTGTCTGAACAATGCATGCTCTGTACATTGACAGGAAACTTTCCAACTGCCGTTTAAAGTATATAAAATTATATTATATATAAAGATTTTGTAACATTGTTACTAAAAATTTCCATTTCAAATAAGCGCTGTTCCTTTGAACGTTCTATTCATCAGACAGTCCTAAAAATGCATACATCAAGGTTTCCAATATTACAAATATTAAGCAACACAACTGTTTTCAACACTGATAAATAATGTTTCTTAAGCACCAAATGGATGAAGGATCATGTAACAATTGTGAAATTGTGAAAATTCAGTTTTGATATCACAAGAATAAACCACATTTTAAATTGTATTAAAGGGGGTCCTGGATGCGTTTTTAAAGATCATTATTTTGTGTATTTTGTGTAACAGAATATGTTGACATGCTTTATTGTTCAAAAAACACATTATTTTTCAATACTGTACATTATTGTAGGTCCTAAATGCCCCGCCTCTCTCAAACGCTTCGTTTTCAACAAAGTCCCTCCTTCTGACAAGCACAGTCTGCTCTGATTGGCCAGCTGACCCAGTGCATTGTGATTGGCCGAACACCGCAAGCACTCGTCGAAATGTAACGCCCCTTCCATAATCGCGAGCTTCATCTTTCAATAAATGTAAAGACAGAGCGCGAAAGGGGAACAGAGTCACGTGACAAACACAGTGATGAAGCTGGTATGTGTGTGCAGTACACAAACCACGGTTAAGACAGCTGACTCCACTTTGATATACCCTGTCTCTCGCTCCTCTCCACACCATGCGCGGCACTAGACCACACACACACACAGCAAACTTCCGCCTTTGAACAGTCAATATAAAATACTTAAACTAGTAACAAAACAGTAGCTGATTTAGAAGCACCAGATTGTCACAGCAAAGTCAGAATCACCTCCTCTCCAAGGTTCACGAAACGGTCGTCCATAAAATGCATTGCTGTTGTTGTAAGCAATCTTAAAGATTCCTAAATGCATCTACTTCCGGAAGGCATAAGTGCTTTTTGCTTTCGCACTGAAACACACAGCTTCTCCCTGACATGGCTGCATCAACACTTACTGCGGTTACTGAAACCACGCCTTCTTTCTTTTGCGTGCATATTTGGGCGGCATTATGCTAATATGTCCACATATTGATGTAGATATGTGGTGGCGTGTTAGAACTAGCCGTTTTAGGGGGGCGTGGCAGAGATCTAACTTTGATAAAGACATCTCTTTGGTTTTGAGACTTTAGTCTTTGCACTTATCTATGCACAATCAGCTTGTAAAACTCCAAATAGAAAGGAAAACTTGAAATCGCAATCATATGGACCCCTAAAATAGAAAAGAGTTATTTTAAACTGCAATAATATTTTATGAAATATTACCATTTTTACTGTATTTATCAAATAAATTGCAGCCTTTAAAAAATTAATAAATAAATAAAAGATTACCCAACCCACAACTTTTGGAAGACAATTTACCTGTCACATAGCATGGTATCACCTGAAGGCATTATTGTACCACCCCCACTAGTTGAACCCAAGTGCAAATAGAGTTTATGAATGGTAAAATGCAGAACTCACCTCTTGACCTGCAGCGATGATATTTGTTCTTCCTGGCTGGATGAAGATCGCTTCTCCACAATATTGTCACAATATGTGAAATCCATTTCTCCGAATCAAATATATTTCACTACAGATAACACTGTTATATGCACCAATGTCTAAATTTATAGTGCTGGTGAATTGGGCTGTATATTGGAAACTGTCTTGATTTTATTTATGGTATGAATGAAAAAAAATAACATGCCTCCAAATTTATGTATGACACTCTCCGAACACATGCGAAAGCATATCGCATCATCCACAGTTATATAACACAAGCTTCTTGCTGTACAGCCAAACAGGGGCTCTATTCTCCAAACCCCAACTGACAGTTGGCATACTGGGTATCTCACACATACACAAACATGAAACATGAAATAGCACTTCACCCACTATACCACGACTCTGAGTCTTAAATGCCAACAGAATAAGAGCATTCAACGTAAGGAATGTTGAAGCAGTAAAAGCTGCAGAGGCCAAGAACACTTCAGAATTTCAACCAAGATAAACCTTAAATCACTCCTGCTGTGTGTGGAAGGACGACAAGCGTCGCGAAAGCGACAGCCGTGCGAAAACACCTTTGGCATGGTGGGCGGGGGGGGGGCGACGCGAGAACTAGATCTTTGCCGCATTTTCGAGAATGGCCAAGATTAACTATCAGTCCCTGGCTCATTGCAACACTCTAATGTGGATCCGATAAAAGGAACAGTTCTTAACAGAGACTGAAGTGTCCAGTGAATTGGTCCTGCATCCTGCATTACTTGCAGCAAATTCTGCCATTCAGGCATGCGTTGGGTATTTCAATGCAAGCCAATCTGCAGCACATCTAATGCTAATAGAAATGCACATTCCACTCCACCACTCCACTCAAGTGGTTTGAAGTTATGTGCTCATGCTAATAAAAGCCTGGTGTGTTTGTAAAGCTCTATATTTAAGTGTTTTCCTGCCTTTTGAGCCAATCACCTGAGGCATAAATTCAACTCCGGACCTGGCGCAAATTGGCAATGTACAGTACATATCAATACATATGCAGTATGAATGAGCTTTAATGACTAACAAATAAAAAATATAAACTATACTATAATGGAAAAATTGCAAAAAAAAAATATTTAAGAAAATACAGAAGGTCCCTTGAGATTTTTTCCAATAAATAATAAATGCATAAAATTGACAACATGCAGCAAAGACTTCATAATATTCAAAGATTTACATGTCAATTAATCTGTGGTTTGCACCTTTGTTCAGAGGGAATATGGAAAAAAATCACAAAAACATATTAAGCACAAACTGTGTTCGACATTGATAAGAAATGTTTCTGAAGGCAATTCAGCTTGCCTTCTACATTTCATGTAAAATGTATTAAAAATGGAAAAGATTTATTTTAAATTGTGATCATTTTCACAATTTTACTGTTTTTACTGAATTTTTGATCAAATAAATGCAGCCTTGGTGAGCATATGAGACTTCTTACAAAAAATGGGGGGAAAAAATCTTAACAACCGCAAACTTTTGGACAATACTGTAAAGCATGTTACTAGCAAAATAAATACATTTAAATAAAACTAAAAATAATGCTTGTGTCGAAACAAAGACCCACACTTGTTTATAAAAGGTGGCACACCATTCATTTTATCCCTGTGCTTTTTATATCCTTGCGTATTATGTTGGTTAAATTACACCGCGACAAATTTATCGAGAGACTTTCGGTCACATTTAAAATGCACAGATGAAGGGGACATAAAGTAAGGACATAAAAGGCATGAGTCTTTATGGGTGCTCATAAATAGCAGGAGAAAGTGTAATATTGAGAAGCAGTTGTAGCTGGTTTGTGCTTTTCTCTAGATTTCAGAAAACCACAGTCCAATCTGGAGCCACAGCATAGAAATAAGGATAGAAACAGATTTATGGTGCATCGTTCTCCCAAGTGAAGACAGTGTTTATCATCATCCCTGGGCTTCATGGAAAACAAGCGAGACAGAGAATACACAACAGCAGGATAAAATGGCAAACAAAGACTTGGCTTTCGTCCTCTTGGCATGGCACTGAGTGGGATGGTGGTGATGGATTTTCAGAGAAATATGACTGAGGGGGTCTGCACCAACCCTCGTTGTCATGCTTAAAGTGAAATCCTTCAAACGTCTGTTCAGAAATGCACATGGGAGAAAGCGCTCTAATGCTGAACAGCTGCAAGAACAGGGATGCCTACCTGCATTGCAAATGATGTGTAAAATGAAACATGTCATGTAAATGTAAAATGATTACATGCCTTTTTCAAGTTTTGGCAATGCAAAAATGAAAGCTAGCGGGACTTAAGCATGTTCCTTTGAAATTTGATTAATTTACTCCACAAGGAGAAAAAAAACAGTTAGCGAGATGAAGCTAGCAGTATTGACTGGTCATGTGATCTCAACATGGAAGCCTCCATGTGGTGACCTGTCCATGTCCAAAACAGCTTTTATTAGACAACCGATATGACTAGCATCTTCCAGCCTTGTGAGAATGCACATGATTTGTAATGTCTATTGTTAACAGTGTAGCAATGTATGAAGAGCAACACACATGTCACTTTTAAACCATGCATCTTTGTGCTGGTAAACACACCTTACGGAATTTGCTTGGAGAAATCTTTCGGCTCCACATGAAAATCCATATCACGTGTATTCCTTTTGAAATCTCTGGATTTCGCCCACAAAGTTTCACTAGAAACCAAGGTAAATGTGACCACACCTTCATTCTTACCCCAATAATAACAACATTGCGAGTTAAAACAATGTTCCACATTAACTGACAAAAAAAGTTGAAATTGAAATACCTTGCCTTTTTCACCCAACAAATTATCGTTCACTTCAGTGGCTACCGTTGTTCATGAATAGAAATCTTTTTTATTACCTGCTGTCCTCACGACTACAAGCCATCAATTCACAGCTCATCTAATCTCTAGAAAATGATATTCGAAACACTGGCTTCTCTCTGGCTAAGACAATGAAATTCTACTATACATGGGGGAATAAGCATAAAACCCCTGTTAATCTCCTATTTCCTAACACTACCATTGCTGTCAGTGTTTTAGAGTTAACAACTTTTCGCTATGTAGGAATATAAAATCTTCTGTAAATAAAATCTTCACACACACAAAACAGGAGCCTAAGATATTATCTGCAGGGCATTAAAAAAATCCTGCTTTTCAAAACTGCCTTTCAGTTTTAATATGCTTTGGCAAAGTTTACCTAGGTTGTGCAGGGCCAATTGATTCAGAAATTATGCTATAAAACTACAAAGAACTAATCAGAGTTTAAAAAGGTTACATTTTTGAAATCGCTCCACTGCTTTGCAGCTAATGTGGAACTGAGTGGAGGAAAGAAATATGGGAGCCAGCAAGTGTTCTGCCAAAGCCTTGGCCGAGCCTGAACCTCCATGTCACATGGGAGCATGAAGCACTACACAAGGGCAAATCAAGCAAATTGCTGGAGCCAAAAGCCATAAATGAGGCTTGTAACACTGTATCTTAAACATAGGGTTTTTTAGCAGTACAATCAGTGCAAGCAATTTCACCTAGCCATCTTCCATGGCATGCCCAACAATTACACAGCTGTTTCATATATTACACAATAGGGCTTACAATTAATTATACTGTTGTCAAAACAGGCATGCAAAGAGTGTCACTTGGGTGTAAAAATAATTCTTCCTGGTGCTCTTTGGATAAAGGATCCCTTGGTTCAAACTTAGTCCAAGGCCCTTAGAGTCAAATATGAATGGAAAAACCTTTACTTTATAATGACTATTGAGTAAAAAAAAAAAAAAAAAACATTACACAAAACAGTGTGTTGTGCGTAGAAGCCGTCATTACCTTTCACAGTCTTTCACAAGGCATTGGTTGTGGAAAGTCTATTTACCTATAACCATATTAAATAATTTATTTTAAGTCCTATTTGAAAAGAAAGGCCTTTTGGGCCTTGAGTTGTTATCCACGGAGTTCATCAGTTTTATACATTTTTTGTATTAATGATCAGTTTATTTTTACACAGCGACGTTTGGGTTTCTCTGGGAACTTGCCTTTAGATGAAAGTCTATGACTGCAAGGTATAATGCAAAAATAACACTTCAAAAATTGGATCAGACCCTTTCTGTGTTTTTTTGGGGGGAAAAAATCATATTTTTATTACTAAAGGGAGCATTAAATGCGGCCGTAAATCCATATATACAATACAATACATAAATGGTACAACAAAGCATTATTTGAAAACTTTCTAGACATTATTAATTGTAGACACTGTTTTCACACTAACAAGAAGAGAATTGTTACTTGAGGCACCAAATCATCTGTTTAAATATGCAAGACTGAGTATGATGCTGTAAATTCACAGTAATAATTACATGTTAAAACATTTCAAACAGAAAAAATTAGCAATATCTTTTTGTTACGTTGTTACTGCAGGTGAAGCATAATAACTTCTTTTAAAATCTAAAAAAATTCTACCACCCCATACATTATTTTTGAATACCCGCATCATAAAAATGCGACTTACTACTACCCTTCTCAAATCATGATAAAAACCCCCTGTTCTGTAAGCACTAACGCTGGATAGAGAGAGAGAAAAAAAAACTATGACCCAACATATCTGTGACATAATTTCCCCTCGTAGACTACAGACTGGGGTTATTCTAATGTCGAAAAGTTTTTTGTTTGTTTGTTTGTTTGTCCTCAGTATACTCTACAGTATAGAGGACCGCACTCTCTGGCATTGCTCAGTTCCTCATTAAGCCTAGCTGCAAATATAGCCATGATGCCTGACCAGCACGTCTGGAAAATTGATCCCAGAAAGAGTTGCTTATGCTTCTTCCTGAGTCCTTTCGAAAACCACCATCCCACTTAGCAGCTCTCTGACTCATCTATTAACACATCACTGTGTGCTTGATCAGAGCGTGACCTCATCAACCATACAACTGCTTTTCCTCATCAACCATACAACTGCACAAGGCATTTAAGAAATGAGAGTCAAAGTAATCAGGCATCAGTGATCAAAGGAGATGGATCACAAGTCAATAACAAGGATAATGGTGAATGTGAAGACAGCAGGCTTTGACTGACACTTTAACCATGCTGATGGGCAGATAATAAGTTCTTTGCCTCGCTGTTGCCTTGGAACATGTCAGTATATTCATTGTGGGAAAAAGACAAAGAGAGAAACCAGCTGTGGAATGGATCATCTCGGCACAGAAAATCTGACTGCCCAACATCTGACAGCCAATTCTATGTCTAGGAGACATGACATAAAGCTGTTATTAAGTCAAATGGGCCACTTTTTGCAACACTGGAGCAAATTTGCTCGACCACAAAATGCTAATGATGCCTCTGCAGAGGCTGACAGAGAAGAAGGGATTGAGAGAAGTGCCAAAAATGAAGGAGATGGCTGCTGACCTTATAAAACTATGCTAATACACAAAGCAGCATATGTTCAATCTTGGAAATTATCCACTTCAGCAACTGTCCAGAGACAATACCAGGTCAGAAAAAGCAGCAACACCATACAACATTGAGGGTTATATGGATCAAAATTACTCTTTAAAGTCCTAGAGACAGATGGGAACAATCATTTTTGCCAACTTTCCAACAATCCATTCAGTTATGTATAAATAAATAAATAAATAAACTAATGTTTAGGAATACTTCTTAGTCTGAAGTCAAATCTTCTTTTTTTTAGTAGTACTTTTATTCAGAGACTTTACAGAGCATTACAGAGACTTGCTACTGCTAATGAATCCACAGACATGCTGCTGTGAATGA
Organism: Sinocyclocheilus anophthalmus; assembly: GCA_018155175.1. NCBI lineage: Eukaryota > Metazoa > Chordata > Actinopteri > Cypriniformes > Cyprinidae > Sinocyclocheilus > Sinocyclocheilus anophthalmus. The sequence goes on along the minus strand of JADLZN010002744.1, from coordinate 9,123 downwards.
TCGTTTACTGCCAAATAGCATACCTGAATTTACCAGAACAGAACTATATGGTGAACGGGGGGAGCTGAGGGTTTGCAAGACTTGATTACATCAAACACGAATCAAACTATTTACATGTTAACAAGAAGTCCATTGCTGAAAATTAAACGAGCCCAATCAGCGAGCCATGAAGTGATATGTGACAGCTAGTAAATTGCATTAAGGTCATGAAACCCCATTCAGCACTGGGTTAGTCTCACCACAGTTTAAAAATTCAAAAAGTGGGCGTGGTGCACAGCGGACGAGGAGGGGCATAGGGACAGACACCACACACAAGCTTAGCATTCTGACTTTCATTTCGCTCCCATCGATTAAAACCAATAAATCACAGCCATTTGCACGTCTGCATCGAAAACATTTATGGAACGCGCTGTTGCACCTCTGAAACTTTAATGCTTGTTCTGTGCGTTTATATATTCCTTTTGACTGTTTTTGTCTGGGCTGAACGATTCATTGCATTTGCGATAATATCACGATAATGAAAAATTTTGATTTTTCAATCACAGAGGCTGCGATTACACGGTCACGTGAGAGTAAAGAGGTATGTTCGACTTGAAGATCAGATCGGTGTATGGCATCAAAGTACGGTGAGAGAAAGCATAATGAGACGTCCGCGCTCTCTTATAGCTCTCTCATACTTGATGACACAACACCCCTCGGTCTAAGCGCGCTGCTTCAATTCGAGCGTGGGCCATCAGCAGAAAAAGAAAAGAAATAAAACAGTAAACAAGCAGCCAAAGGACGTAACTTAGAATGGGAGATGGCTCTTTTTGTGAAAGGGAAGAGAAAAGCCATAGACGACGTCGCACAGACCCAGGCAGGTGCTGGTCATCCAAAAGCTAAATGCAGAAAATATGACAAAGCTTATCTTGCTCTCGGCTTCACTCACCAAGTCTATACCAGACGCTACAGTTGTCGAGTCGCGCCGCTACAGCACTACACTGACGCAACAAAGCGACCGATGCAAATCATTTTAACTTTGTGTCAGAACGTCATAAAAAGAACAAGGCATCAGTTTAATGTCGGATTTTGTCGCGCCGCGCTGCATCCAGTGTAGACAGCATCACTGATTATAATAGGTTCTATAGTATTTTGCCACTCGCGTCCGGTGTAGACACGGTGTGTTGGTGAGGAGGAAAGCCTGTGTGTATCTTATGCTTTAGCGGACAGCATGAAACCCACAAAAAAATTAAATAACAGAGAGAGAATAATAATAACTTTTATTCTCTCTATGCTATTTTTCAATTTTTCAAGTGATGCAGGTGTTTTTTCCCTTTAAATTAAAAAAACATAAATTTTTCATAATGTTTAGTGAAATTATTTGGTAGTCTGAAGGGGGGCGCAACCAAAAAAGTTTGAGAACCACTGGTCTAAAGTTAACAGACAGTGTTTAAAAAGTGCAGTGCATTTGGTTATTACAGTGACTTTGAATTACCTAAAGTAGTGTGGTAAAGAAACAGATTTGTTTTTTTTATTTCTGCAATCTACTTTAGTTTGTGATTTGTTACTGACTTTCATATTTATGTTTACACCAGGCTTATTTAAACATATTTATTACATGCTTACAAGGTTGGAAGTTCAACAAATCAGTCAGTATACGAATGTGATTGTAGTTGTTAAATATAAATGTTATTCATATCAATTCATGCATCACCTAATTTCATCGTAACATATAGGCCTGGCCTACAGAAAAGAACATTTATGTTTAATCTATCTAATAGTGTGTTGGTCATACTATACATTGATTTATTGCTTGTCTTTGTTGAATAATATAGAACATAAAGAGCTTTAAAAAAAATATAATTGCATATTAAATCGCAATCACAATACTGGTAAAAAAAAAAAATCGCAATTAGATATTTTCCAAAATCGTTCAGCCCTACTTGTGTCACAGAGCTGTAAAAACGATTATGCTCACCAAGTGAATGAATCGCGTTTGTGCCGAACTCTTATTAAAAAAGCAAAAATAAACACTCTTCTTCGATTCATGAACGTTTCTCTCAGTTATTGTGCGCAATGTCATCTCAGTCAGAAAGTCATAGCAAATCAACACATGCTGTTGTGAATAATTAAGTGAAGCGTCTTCTCATAGGATAAGAACACACAGTCTCATGAATAATTTAATACACACCGACGCGTCATCGATGTACTATAATCGTTTGCCGTGTCACAAATTGTGACGTCAACACGATGGTAGATGTACACCTGGAAGCTAAATATGTAAAAAGCTAAAATTACCAGTTTTCTCCAACAGTTAAAAATTATCGATGCTAACATGTCTCTGCTAAAATCTCAGAAAAAGAGTCTGGTTTCCTGACCTTTAAAGGCCCATTTGCCGCAGCATAGAGTGGTCATGACTGAACTGTATTTATACTAGATATTATACTGCTTTTTATGCCCACACCTCAGGATACTGCTCCCCTACTCACAGAGAAGAATGCAATTCTTACGTGGTTCTTCTTGCTGAGTTTAAGGCTCAATTGGCTAAGACTATCTGTCTAACACCATCGCAGTAAACGCCACGCAGACCACGTAAGCATCGAACCACTAGAATGCTTTCAGCTTGGGTTTAGCACAATCCATAATGGGAACATAGCGAAAAAAAAACACACACCACACACAACATACAGTACAGACTTGTATATCATTTTCATCCAAGGGTTCCTCTGTTTGACACTGACCCAGCAAATCTGTAGAGTGAAAAATGTTGACCAATAATGATTAAACTTTAAAAAGATTGAGCAACAACTAAAATCAATAAAATAAAATACTCATAATAGCTAATTAATAAATTAAAAAGACAAATTAATTAAAAAAATGTGTTTTTCATTTTTGGAAATTTACATCAATTCAAATAATACAAATTTAATTGAAAACTGAAGAGAATGATTGCAGTGTTGGGAAACTGAAATCATTCTAGATTTTGTCGGTTTTAAATGTCAACTCATTTAAATGTAAATGCATTCATAAATCATTATTGAACTATTATTTAATATGATCATTCAAGCAGAGGCCATGGGAGGGGTCCAGTGCCCATAGCCTTGCGAGTCTAAATATGTTCAATTGCTAACATTTAATTTTGGATCACTAGGACTCTGTAATTAGATCACCACACTCCAAACTCTGAAGATTTGAAATGTGTCTTATATACAAATCGCCATCTTGTCCGAGTTCAAGTCTTTGGCAACAGTTCTGGCCTGTTGTTCCATTTACTCACTATCCACCCACAGCTTCATTCTGTAATGCCTTATGTAAAAATAATAATAATAAAAAAATGACCCATTTGATAAATTCTGTAAACTTGACAATTTGCTAGGCTCATAAAACTCCCTATAATCACCGCAAGTGTTTCGTCAGTGTTCCACAAGGATCCCTTGGCACAGGGTGAGTCTAATGATTGGCTGACTGTCAGCCATCCAATGCACCAGTGATCAATTATTCAACAGAACTGCATGTTTTTGCCTCTCCTGACACTAAGGAATGGCTTTGCTATGCTGTTTATCACCATCTCTGTGCCTTGGCTGAAACAAAAGACACAAACTCAGTAAGCCACTAAAAGAGGATCTACAGTGTATAAAACACATAAATAGTATAAATACAACCTAAACCTTCACCATAAAAGAGACATGTGCCCTAGACAGTAAGAGAGAAGAGCCCTCTTGGAACAACCAGAGTTGGCTGTCTGACCTAGTTAGCATATGAACACCCCCACAAGCAGACTGTACCACAGTCAGAAACACAGGGGCAACGCAGGCCCCATAAAGAGCTTAACACAACATTTTGAATTTTTTTAATGAAAATTGCCATTTATGCAAGTACTTATTTCTTATATCTTTCTCAAAGACATTAACAAATCCTTGACAGATCCCTATTTTCAGCACTGGAAGTAATGTTACTACTGGGAGCTGAAGTCTGTGATTTGCACACAATGTCCTCAAATTTCAAGTGAAGCGTTTTATTACAGGGTTGTGCTGCCTAATCCAAATGTGGGGAGGAGATAATTAGCCATCCTGCTCTGAAGATTGAGGGTATAAGATTATGGATGCCATAGAGATGTGGTAATATTTTTCACTCTATTATGATAGATACAGTACATATCATGATGATAAATGATATATATCATTAGAAATTTTTTTTAAGTACAAATTTCATTATTAAGTACATATACGTTTATTAATTTATATTTAATCATTTTATAATGTATATTTATTTATTTATTGTTATTAAAACATGTTAATAAGCATAATGACCTCACCCTCTGAAGCACGGCCCCTGGGGCTGGGGCCCTACAGGTTTTGGTGTACAAGGTCTCGGCAGGCTTCCTGAAGTAAGGCCCGTCCTCAGACCCCAACATACTCCCAAAGGGTGCCGTGAAGTTGCCCTTCTCCTTAGTGCATTCATTGGTGCCATGCAGCCAGCCCTTTGGGCACTTCTCGTCCCCCTCCTGGTAATCGGATGTCAGCAGTGCCATCTTACTGATTGTGAGGAGATCTCCAGGCTGCAGGGAGATATCGTCACCCCTCTCCTGCTTGTACTCGAACAGTGCACGGTACTGGAAACTGTCAGAGCTCATGATTTGTTCTTTACATGAGCTCTGGGATGTTTGATGCTTGTTTAAAACTGACCTGGATATAAGTTATTGGTTTAAATCCTGAGTGTGAACTCACTTGGAAAGTCCTTGGGTTAAATCCTGAGAGCTTACTGACAATTAGCTGTGTTTCTTGCAAGGGTTAAAACTCCAACAGTACCGTATGTTGGGCAGAGGCCGTTATTGCGCAGACCTAGATTTGATCCATACATAAAAAGTACAAATTTATTTGAAGCGAATTCTAGCAATCTGTGGCAAGATACAAAACAGGGTCAGAGAAAGCAAAAACAGCCCCATAAAGCAAGGGATGAACAGACGGGCGAGGGTGCAGGACAGTGGTAGCACAAATTCGGGGACACAGTGACCTGGAATCGGGAAGATGGGCTTTTCTGCAGCGTTGGCACTAGTCCACATATAGAAATTAAACTTTTACTGAAGTAACCTCTCAGTCCATTAGCAGGTGTGGTCAGAAAGATATTAACATAGACATTGCCAGTCTATTGATCAAATGCCAGAGCAAGAGCCTTGTTCATCTTCTTGATAAAGACCTTAAAACCTGAAAGCATTCATTTTACAGTTAGTTTCACAAATTCTAACTCAAATCAACTTGAAATTATAATCCTTGCATTAAAAGAGCAACTTTTGCATTTCAATAAAATAATAACGCCTGCATTATTGGATTGTAGCTAATATGCAAAAGCATTGTACTGAATGCATAGCATCACATCACCTGTGTTAATCAGCCGCTGAGCAATTCAATGCAAAATGACATGTAGACTACATGTCTGACTTACAGCGCGTGACTGGGACAGTGCCAACTTGTGTACAGCGTGCAGAAACTCGACTCGCGTGATATTGCTTACTATAACTTACCTCCTGTCGCACTTCCCCAAACCGCCCAAAATACAAGATGCGCGTTGTCCAAAGCAAGAGGAACGAGCGAGCATTATATGGTCTGTTTAGTTAAAACATGCGTTTAAAATATATTCCCAAATAACCTGCGTGGCTGAGTCGGACATCCAGCCAGACTAGTGCTGTAGTACGGTTCAGCCCGAGTGACGTCAGAGACCACGCCTCCGCTGTCTGCTTATCACACCGTGGGACAAAGTTGAGAACTCGGGTGTCCTTATGTAGCGGTCAGGCTATGAAGAACGCACTGCAGCGTGAAAATGTTGCGTCGTACTTTTCTGATCTGCCTAGACACACTCTCACAAGTTATATAATGCACGTCTGACGTGTGCAGATCACGTTAAAGGCATTCATCAACATAATCTTTTCTCTAGACCAGGGTTTTTATCCTTACAGACCCAAGGAAGCAGTATAAAATAGTTTACAATATTTATTATTTTTATTATTTTGTTAGATTTTATTTAATTTCATTCAATTTAATTGTATTTTATTTCTAGCAATATATTTTTGGGTAATTCTTTTCCAATAAAGAATAAACAAAAAATATCTATCCCAGAAGACCGTTGAAGACTCCTTTATTTTTGTTTTCAAAATATGTATTATTTATTTCGTTTACATTTTAATGTTAAGTCTTTTTGTGAAAGGTTTAGGCCAATTTTAGCACATATTCATGATTTTTGTTTGTATGTATGTATTTTTTTATTTTGGGGGGGGGGGGTGTCGGGAGGTGAGACAAACGTGTTTAAGGTGAATGGAACACATTTTATTACTTTATGATTTATTTAATCACTTTACATTTTAAGAGTCATTAAATCAAAATGTTCTGTTACAGAGTTTTTTTAAAATGTATGAAACCAACATGAACACAAATACTAGGCCTACATTTGGAACAATACGATTTATAAAAGATTTGTCAAATAATTCGATTTGTCTGCCATTCCTATTTGTCACTGACACTTATATCACATTATAAATAATGTGAATAATGATATAGTTTCTAAATATGGAGCCAGATCAGCCTCAAAAATAATACATTTGCAAAACAAAATTCATAAACGCACAGCACAATTTACATTTACAAAATCCGATTCGTAAATTCAACACACAATTCGTAAATACACAAGTAAAATCATAAATATTTCCCCAAATGCTCACACAAATGCATCTTACCTAAATAAATTTAAAATGTTTACACAAATATGTATATATCAAGTTCTTGAATTAATTTCCATCACACATTTATGAATGATGTTACATGTATTTATGGATCGTTGAATCTGCATTTGCAAATCGTCACAAGTGCGTGGACTGCTTTGAATTTGTGTGCGGTATTTTTGAGACCTTCCTGGCAGGTTAAGATTCATAAATATCTTTTTTTGGAGGATGTTCCGTTCAGCCAGTCACGGTGAGCTTTTAATCCACCAATCAAAACGCTCCTTACTGAAAAGACTCAAGAAGTTCAACGCTGCGCTTGTACTGTGCATTCTTTCTATGATCGGGTCCTTGATATAAATACATTTTAATGGGCAGTGTTGGGCAAGTTACTCTGAAAATGTAATTAAATTACTGATTACTCCTTTTAAAAGTAATCATGTTACTGTTCTGATTACTTTATTTCAAAAGTAATTAGTAATTAGTTACATTACTAGTTACTGTTACTTTATTCTCCATGAAATTTATGAAATCCCAGCATACACGCTCCCGATAGATATTTTTTATTAAAGCATCAACATTCACAGAACCCTGTTATTTTTAACTAAATCAAGTGGCTGCTGCGTGCATGGTTTGGATGGCAGAATGGCAGCAAAGAGCGCTGCATTTATATTCTCTAAAAGACATCTCAGTTCATCGTAATTTCACAAATCTCTGTTATAACACAATAATATATGCATAATGAATCTTTCATAAAGTCTACAATTCGTGTGTTATAATGAGACGATTCGTGAGCACGCAAATTGCAGCACTGCCGTGCTCAGCGCTGCAAACATGTGTTATAGCCTAAATAGAAATTCTGCATACGCTTGCACCTGTTAATCTTTTATATTTTATATTAGTTCATGTTGCTTTTATGCAATAGATGAATAACAATTTATTTGTTTTAGATATTTTATGTTTAGATATTTTTTGCGGGAGTCCCGTGAATCATTTTACTCTCCCGCATCCCGCACACACACGAGACTCTGCACCACCTAGCAATCTTGTCCCGCGGCCGACGCTCGTTGTTCGGGTCTTTGTGGAGCAGGTCCTCTAATCCACTGTCCCTTGACCGACATGCGTGTGCTACATCCTTTTACATCTCTACTTATAAAACATGCATCGTCATCAATGTACCGTCAGTAACGTAAGAGACCTCGTCTTCTAATCTATACTCTAATTCTATTTGAAAATTATAACCATTAAATTATCCGTTACAAAAAAGTATCCATTAAAGTAGATGCGTTACGGCCCACACTTTAATGTAGTATTTTTTTTTTAGCACCTGATTACAATTTCTACCTAATCACATTATGATTTATATCGTTCACACAAAATACAGCTACCCCGTTAGCCTGCTGTCTTATACACCAAAATTGCACATACCCTGTTTATTCAGATCAATCTGTAATGTTATTACCCCCTGATCCATACGCGAAACCAACGAGCACAGCCGCCGCTCCGCCTCGGTGAAAGCGGGGCCGGCGCCGCGAGAAACGTTAGTGAAAGCTCTCTCCTCAAAGAGAGCCCCCTGAGAGCGAAGCAAGGCAGTAACAAACGCTACCAAAATGGCCGTCAGCTCCCTTTTTTTCCTAGAGCTGACTCTGCGTGCTTGCTCCCAAGCAGGTAACAAACAAACTGTTTGTATCCCCACCTGTAAAGTAACGCGGGCAGGGAAGAACACTCAGCCTGAACGCTGCCTGCCCTCGCCCTTAGTGTCTGGTTTTGTCTTGCTTTAGATCTCGTGACAGACAACACTAAATAAGACACACAAACAGATATCAGACTGACACACAAACAAGAGCGCTTGCTGAATGACAGAAAGCTAATGCCGGCTGCACCTCACGTGCTTTTAAAACTTCCTGGTCATGACGTCACCCGCCGTGACGTCCTCACCCAGCTATTGGTCTGATTACACACGAGGTTCAGAGCCGGTCACGCTGATGGGTGTTCCCTTAGCGTCCTCTGACGTAGCTCGAGTTCCTGAAGAGGAACTTTACTATATCCCTCCCTGTCATCACTGATGTCATCCCAACATGATTAAAGCGGTCATTGCTTTGCACATGAAATATATCCAAAATTAAAATTCAGCCTTTAAAATCTGTCAAAAGACCTGAATAAAAAACAATTATGGATTTAGACCGATAGAGAGAAAGATGCTTTTAAACACATGACATTAGAAAGTAAAGAAGGAGCCATTTTGCATGTTCTAATGGGTTGTGACAATCAATATATCATTGCCCGCACTGCAATTTTAATTATCGATAGATAATTTTTTGTCTTTTTAAAAAAGTTCTTTCTGCTTTACTCTCAGAAGCGAAATGATGCAAACCCATTCCTAATGCAACGGGCAGGGATTTGACTTTCTGAAAGTAATAATAATAATAATAATC
>JADLZN010002743.1:0-26932 GCA_018155175.1 Sinocyclocheilus anophthalmus | reverse complement strand
TTTAGATCTATCGTGACGAACCAGTCCTCGGACTTGATTTGAGATACTATCTGCTTGATAGTATGCATCTTGAACTGAAGCCGTTTGATAGCGCGTTTCAGAAGACGGAGATCTAAGATCGGATTGCAACCCCCCCATCCTTCTTCGGAACTGTGAAGTACCGGCTGTAGAACCCGGACGCTCTCTCTCTCTCTCTCTCTTCTCTCTCTCTCTCAGAGAGAGAGAGAGATGAGAGAGAGGAGAGAACATTTCTATGGCCCCCTTCCGCAAGAGAGTATCTACTTCTTGTTCCACTACCAGAGCCTGCTCAGGGCCCACTGGAGTGGGAATGACCCCGTTGAAACAAGGAGGACGAGAACCGAACTGGATTCTGTAGCCTCTCTATACAACCTGCAGGACCCATTTTTATATATTTGGCAGAAGTTCCCACGCTGCCAGAAAATGTATTAAGGGAACCAGCCTCTCGAGGCTGGCTTCTGGTGTTATTAGAGGAGCCAGTTCGGTTACCTGAAGCGGATGACCGGCAGGGAACAACCAACCTGACTGCTGTAGCACCCTCACTTGAGGGGGAGAGCTCTCCCGTGCCGTACCGTTGCCAGGCAGCAGCTGGGACTTTCGCTCGTTGGAGCTCACTGAGCCCTGAAGCACTGAGGGTGGCAGGGGTATCAATGAACCTCCGTGAGGGCACTGACGGAACAACCGACCTGACTGCTGTAGCCTCTTCACTTGAGGGGGCGAGCTCTCCCGTGCCGTACCGTTGCGGGGCGGCAGCTGGGATTTTCACTCGTCGGAACTCACTGAGCCCTGAAGCACCGAGGGGGCAGGGGTATCAATGAACCTCCGTGAGGGCACTGAGGAGGATTGGGCACCGTAAACTGAGGTGTTATCCTTTCCTCCCCAGTTGGGCTGCCCTCAGGGACCTGACAATGTTAGGACCGTTTAGCCGAGGTCCTCTTAGATAAAATAACGGTCCGCAGATCTGTTTTCGGTCTATAAGACCCCAACTGAGAACATCGCCCCGACCCCCGATCTTTCTGAGGAGGGGTGCGGGTTGCAACGCAAGCCTGGCAGGTTCATCAAGCCAGCCAGGGCGAAGAGCGGAGCATACGCCAGCGAGAGTAACTCGCAAGTGATGACCAACTCAGCTCCGGACAGCTTGAATGTGCTGCCTCCGCTCCTAACAAAAAGACCGATCGTGGTATCCCCCGCTGCCAGAGGCACAGAACGTCTGTAATGCTGTTTGCTCGCCATATATATTAGTTTAGACTTTGATATATTTTTTTGAATGCTTGTGGACTGACAGACAATAGTAAATAGACTGACACATACACAGAGCGCTACTGAAGAGCAGAAACTAACTTGTGCTCTGCCGGATGCGCTTCTATACTTCCTGGCGCTCACGTCACCCAGCTCGTGACGTCTCGCTTCTCTATTGGACTGATTCCACACGTGCTTCAGAACGCGGTCACGCAGGGGTGTTTCCAAAGCGAATCTCGATGCAGCTCGAGTTCCTGAAGAGGAACACTCGTGGCCTTCTCTAGTGCAGCTCAACCAGGTCTCGTCCCATTCGTCGATAATTGTGATATCACAAATCCCGGAAAATATGCGTTGTAGTCCAACCGAGTCGTTCGTTGTAGTTTTTGAAAAGTGATTCTGTTAAATAAAATATCTCCTTTTGAAGTGGACTTTGGAGCTTTGTAACTTTGCAGATTCTTTTTTATGCTCAGACAGCAACATTACAGACTAACTAAAGTTAAAAATGTGAAAAAGCATAATAGGACCCCATCCCCTCTTAAATGATAAAAAATAACACAACTTAACTGACTCTAAGGGTTGGATTGTGACATCGACATCCCAAAGACCATCCAGAGAGTTCGCCAGCAACGATCCGGTATGGTTCAGACCGAGGCTCAGTACAAGTTCATCTACATGGCTGTTCAGCAATACATTGACACGGCTCAGAAGAGACTGGAAGAGGAGCAGGTACCTACACACTTAATTTCACCTGATAATAATGTGACAAATTCACTGACGGAATGAAATATCAATGCTTCTTTTGGATTCTGCTCTTATTTATTTTTTAGGACTGTCAAAGTTAGTTAATTATTTGAAGAGTTTGACGAAACATTAAAACTTTTTTGTGCCGCTTAGATAAGTAAAGAGCACTTCTGCATAAATTAAGCGTAGCGAGCTCCGTACCCCCAGGGGTGACACAACAGCGCAGAAGCCTAGAAGGAAGGGGTCACAAAGGGGGAAGTGGAAAGAGAAAATAGGTTCTCCAGTGCGTTTGATAGATACAGTAAGCAGATACACTACATTAGGTTTGGGATCATGTAAATTTTTTATATGTTTTTGACAGAAGCCTCTTATGCTCACAGAGGCAGCATTTATTTTAAAAAAATACAGTAAAAATAGTAATACTGCTGAACATTGGTACAATGTACAAGAGCTATGTTGTATTGACTATATTGGAATGTAATGATTCTGTGATGCAAAAGCTGAATTTAGAATCATTACTCAAGCCTGCAGTCCATATGATCCGTCAGGGAAATAATCTAATATGCTGATTTGTGCACAACAACACACCCCCCCCCCCACCCCCCTTTTCTTATTATCATTGTTGAAACTAATTGTTATGCCTAATATTTTTGTGGAAACCATTCAGTTTTTTTAGGATTTTTTTGTTGAATAGAAGGTTAAGTACTAAATAATTTAAATATTTGACATCCATTATTTATATACATTAAAATGCGTCAGTTTTATATTCCTTGTTTTTTTTTCTTTTGCAGAGGAATAAAACAAAGGAGGCGAGAGTACTCTAAACATCGAACATGAACCCCCACACAGGCTGTCAAATGCACAGAGCAAGCCAAACATGAAGGCCTCGTCTCGCCGACAGTCTTCCCGACAAATACGTGTGCTGTGTAAGTGCTGATTTCCTGTGTTGCACGCAAACACACACTTTGGAAAATGGCCCACACAGTGTTGTTACTGGAAAACATTTAATGAGTTTCTTCAGGTAAACTCTACTATCTCCTACACTTCCTCAATTCTAAAGGTATTTATTGCTAAGTGAATCATTTTCCGTCAAAAGGATTCTGACGCTGCTGTGAGTCAGTTGTTCTAGAACAATAAACACAATATGCAACTTCATACGATACATCAAGTCATAAAATATGTTCGTATATAACTGTATCAGTTTCGATTTTGTAGCATCCCTATAATCGAATAGATTCGAATAGAATTTTCATTCCTGTTTATTTTAGTAACATGCTTCTATTCAACTCTTCCACAGAATGAACGATGACTCCGGTGTTTATGAGAATTTGAATATCAAAAATCCAAAGGGCTCCGCCAGCAGCAATACCAGGAGATAAGCCATGTGGGCTGCTGTCTCAGGGAGTCTGGGAGTATGTTTTTCCACCCTCGCACTCACAGTGTTACACATTGCTGCAGCCATGCTTCTGTGCACACACACACACCTGCATCAAGGCTGTTGGAGTAGAGAGACAGAAACAGAATGAGAAGGAGAAAGACAGTAAGGAACAGATGGGGGTGAGAGTTGTGTCTTTGTTGCAGCCCACCATCAGAAAAAGTATAATCTTACAGAACAGTACTGTTTGCCCAATGGCCTTGAAAATAACACCATACTTCAATGAATATGGACCCCCAAAAAAGCTAATGATGTTTTCAAAGGTAATAATACATACGATTAGAAACACCTTTTAATTAATACATCAAATACAAAGCTAATATATATAGTAAATATAGTAAATTATAATATATTTAAATTATATAATAATTCATTTTCATGTTTTTCGTTCTTTTTGTTTGTTTGTTTAAAAAAATCATAGGAAAGAGCTGTTCTTTGAAAGCTATATTCATCAAACGAATCACCCTAATAATAAGAAAGAGTTCTTGGCACTAACCCTCAACATATTAGGAATGATTCTGACATGATCAGTGGCACCCAACTGACGACTGGAGTAATGATGCTGAACATTCAACTTTAACATCACAGGAATAAATTACAATTTTAAAATATATTCAAACACAAAAACAGTTATTTTAAATTGTAATCTTTTTCACATTATTACGTTTTGCTGTATTTTTGATCCAAATAAAATGCAGCAAGTAATTTATAGACTGATGAGTTGTGTATTTAAATAAGTCACGTACCAGAGTTACGCGTTGTTTATGCGGACAGCAAAAATCCAAATGTAGGATAGACTGGAAATATAGTTGTTGTAGACTGAAATAGCAAAAAACCTATCAAGTCATATATATAGAGATGGGGAGTGTGGGTTATTTTATTATTTTTTATGTATTTTATTCAGATTGTTATGTCAGACCCCAGTTGAAATATTGAGCAGTTCCCTTCATGGGAACTCGACACTGCAGTCCTCTAGGGGTCGCTATGGGGAACAACTCGTCGTGACCCGTGTCTGAAGCTTACATTGCAAAAAAAACACCAACTCGTTTGGCCGGCGACAGCCATGACGTCACTCCCGGTGCGACTACAGTATAAATCGGCGCCGGGAGATACACATCATTCTCTTCTTCGTCTTCATGGACTGTTTTGTTTGAAGCGTGCATTTCCAAGGAAAAAGTAAGAGCTATCTATTTATTAGGGCGAGCATAGCGTAGGCATTTAGAAGGTTGTGTGCATCCGGGTCAGCGCTATTTGACACCAGATGACACACACGATCTATGTGTTGTTTGTTTGGGCGAGGAGCACGCACGCGATGTCCTCGAGGGGGCAATCTGCGTGCACTGCGAGTTTTTTCCAATGAAAAAACTCCGTTCTCGTTTGTCTCTCTTTTCAAGTAAAGAGGGGCAGCCATCTGCTTCCCGCGGTTCAGGACCCGCCGCTGAAGAGCAACGGAGGAGAATGAGCTCGTGGGGATCTCAGGTGGACATGGCCGATGAGTTTAGAGAGGGGCTTCCTTCTCGCGCTCATCGGCGGGGGGCGAGAGACAGCCACGGGAGGATGATGTTCTCTCTTTAACATCATCTGATCCAGGGGCCAGTGCTCTGCTGGGTTCAGCCCAGGAAGAGAAGGAAATGGATGATGAGAGCGAAGAAGCTGAGGCTGAGCTTTCTCAATCCTCCTGCCCTGCGTATGATGAGCTCTTAGAGGTTATGGATCGCGCCACGGCAAGACTTGACTTGCCATGGAAGCGGACTAAGGAAGTGGCGTCGCGAGGTGGTCTCGACGAACCGGGGTATCTTTCTGGCCAAACCTCCAGCTCAGGTGAGTCTTTCTTTCCTTCCTGATCTCCATACTGAGATCGCGAAGGAATGGAAGAAGCCGTTTTCCTCACGCATCCATCGGTTTCAGCATGCCAGTTATGCGAACATCGAGGAGATGTGAGAAAACGGCTATGAGAGAATGCCCCTGTAGAAGAGACGCTAGCTAGCTATCTCTCTATGGGAGAGACATCATCTCTCAAAACTCCCTCCTTGCCATCCATGCCTCTTCAAGCTACATCTAAAATGAATGGCAAGGCATACGCAGAAGCAGGTCAGGCTGCAGCTTCGTTGCACACTATGGCGGTGCTCCAGGCATACCAGGCTGACCTGCTGAAAGACCTGGATAAGGCGAGGGCCTTTCTCCTGATGAGATGGCTGAGTTACGCCGCACCACGGATCTTGCTCTTCGGGCTACTAAGCAGGCTGCCTCTGCCATAGGCAGATCTATGGCGGCGATGGTAGTAACAGAGAGGCAGCTGTGGGTAAACCTGGCAGACAACGGGAAGAAAGAAAGGGGTTTTCTTCTCGATGCCCCGGTTTCGCCCTCTGAACTTTTTGGTACATCCGTTGAGACGGTCGTCGAAAAGTTCAGGGAGGCGAAGGCGCGCTCAGCGGCCTTCAAAACCTTCATTCCACGAAGGTCCAGGTCTGAGCCCAAACAACATAGGGGTCCTGGCCCATCTCGGTTTGAATTTCAGAGACGAGCACAGAAGGCTAGTGTTGCGACTTGCGCTCCTCCTTCGCCTGCGGGTAGGGGTAGGAAGTATTGTGGGTCAAAGGGAGGTAGGCAAGAACTGAGGGATGTGATCCAGACAAGGCGTCAGCGCTTTCATCCGGATCAGAGTAATACTTAGGTATCCACTCTTTCTCTCAGGGGGTGTAACATCTACCCTTTTCTTCCCCTTCCTAATTCCCCTGTAACCACCATATCTCCTGCATAAACAGTCTCCTTCTGGAACTATGATGTTTTGGGTGGTTCTATGGTTAATCATCGTAACCACCTTACTGATGGTCGGTCTAGAGGATTCTTCGGACAGAGCTCCGACGCAGGACCCATGGTGGGTGAGTACGATCCATGTCGAATATATGTATATATGAATATATATAGGTGTATATTATGTGTGTATATAATGAGCGTGGTAAGGGAAACCCATAATTTAGCTCAAAGGGAACCATTTATGATTTTAAAGGGAATTTGAACTGAATCACTGTTTTACGGCTGATCACTGAGACGCTCAGCGATTCATTGAACATCAATTCTGCAATGGATATTTATATAGTGAAAACACTATTAATTAGCGTATGTAACAAGATCGGCAGTTTAAGACATTAACTTGTGAGCAGAAAATACAAGATACTTCTCTTTTCAATATAAAAAATATCAGAAACAAGAAGCGTAAATTGATTACCAACTCTTTCTAAAATCCATACTCTGACAGGGAGATTCAAACAAAGTGAGTAAAGGAGAAACCTCAAAAGCTGCTGAAAAACTACTAGCTGTGAAAGGAGAGGATAAAGGACACGAGATGCAACAGGAACAGAAACATTACTTAAAACATCACATGGAAAATTAGAGATAAAAAGAACAGTCTTATGATCAGAAAAAAACGGTATCAACAATCTTCAGATTACCAACAGAAAACCCCAAAGATAAAATAAGATCAAGAGCATGACCATGCTCATGAGTTGGACCAAAAACACACTGTAAAAGATCAAATGACTCTAATAAATTTAAGAAATCTCTGACCAAGGGCTTTGAAGGGCCCAAAATTTAAATTTTGTCAAAAGAGGGAACAATTGCAGATAAAAGTTCAGAGAATTCTTGTATAAAATCCCCATGAGAGTTTAGGGGTCTATAAATTAAAACACATAACACAGACTTAAAAGAATTCAATGTAATTAACTGAGATTCAAACGAACAAAAAGAGTCAGAGGGTAAAAGTCTACATTTAAACTTTTCTTTAAAAACAACTGCAAGACCCCCACCCCAGCCAACGGACCTAGGGGTACTGAAAAAACTGCAACCAGCAGAAGAGAGTTCAGAGAGTGAAGACGTGTCGCCAGCAATAAGCCAAGTCTCAGTAACAAATAAAAAAATTGTTCGTGAGAGGCAAAGAGATCATTCAGAATAAAAGTTTTATTTGCCAGAGATCTCGCGTTTATCAACGCCATTGTCATTGGAGTGGTGTCAGAAAAAGATGGCGATTAAAATTATTAACTTAAATTAAAATAAAACTAATATCATCCAATGACCTATGACTGTCAAGTCTGGTCAAGTCATTAAAAATTACAAAAATCTAAATAAATGAATTTAAATAATATAAAACATCTTTTTATTTAATGTGTTTTAACTAAATTAAAGAAGCAAATGTTGTGAGGTCATGTGACAAATTGTCCACATTTGTCAACAGTTGTTAACATTTACCATTATTCTTAAGTTTAAGCCATACTACTAAAATACCTACAACTAATATACTAAAAGATTACAATAAAAAAATATGGCTAAGGTATAAGGGGTCATATGATGTTGCTTAAAAAGAACATTGTTTTGTGTATTTGTTGTAATGAAATGTGTTTGCGGTTTAAAGTAAAAAAAAACATTTTCCACATTCTGTTCATTATTGTTTCTCCTCTATGGCCCCGCCTTTCTGAAACGCGTCGATTTTTACAAAATCTCATCGGTCTGAAAAAGCGAGGTGTACTGTGATTGGCCAGCTATCCAGTGCATTGTGATTGGCGGAATACCTCAAGCGTGTGACAGAAATGTTACGCCCCTACCATATTGTGATGCCGTATCCTGGCCGGAGCGAAGAGACAAAAACAATAAAACCCATTACAAACTAGGCATTTGCTGCATTCCAGTGGGGACATAATTACAGATTCTAATGATTTTTACTGTCTTTTTACGTGTTGCGTTGCACAGCGCCGCGTAAACATAAAACCATGTCATTTGTGATCGGAGAAATGACAAACAAAAAAGCGCTACTCTACACTGCTCAAAACTTGCGTTTGAATCGTCAGTGGCAAATTATTTATATATAAAAAACTTACTTACAGTCTGTGCGTCAGAACAGCCGGCATTGTAGTCCACTCCCCCAGGATCAGGAAACGGTCCTCCATAAAATTCGCTGCACACATCTGAATATTTGGGTTGAAGTGTTCTGGAACAGTGTTGTAAAAAACAACTTAAAAACAATGATTTTAGTCGTGTCCTCTTTTGGAAGACAAACAAAGTAGTTTCGCTTTCACACGAAACACACAGTGTCTCGACACGGCGGGCTTGGATGTGAGCGGCGGACGGCGCGGCTTGAGACGCGTGGACGGTGGATTACGAAGAAGGAGCCAAGGAAGGAGGCCTTGCGGACAACACGGTGACAACACCCGGAGCTGGACTCCGCCCTCACTCCCCTCCTATCCCCCCCCCCCCCGGCTTCGCATACGGTGTGTGAATAGCCGATTACTTGAGGTCCACCACAGCGCGAATTGATGATTTTCTCAGCAACCAGACGGATCAGCTCCAGGAGGACGAAGCGGATAGATTCATCTTTTGGAAGAACCAAACAAAGTCAGTTTCGCTTTCACAAACGAAAAAAACACACAGCGCCTTCCGGAGAATGCGGCGACAAGGCAACAACAATACTACAGCGAGAATAAAAGTGACGCCTTCTTTCTTTGCGTGAACATTTAGGCGCTTATGCAAATCTTCCCACATCGTGACGTAGGTATGTGGGGGCGTGTTAGAATGAGCCGTTTTAGGTAGGCATGGTTGACTCTTAACTTTTATAAAGAATATCTCTTTGGATTTGAGACAGATCTTCTTTATGCACCAAGAGCCCTGTAACACTCCAAAGAGAAAGGAAAATTTAAATCATATGAACCCTTTGAATAAAAAAAACACAACAAAATGACCAAAAAAGGGACAAAACCAGATTAATAATAAACTTTACCTAAAATGAAAATGAAAACTGAAGATATATATAAAAAAAATCTAACTCAAAATATTAACAAAAATGACAATAGTATATCAATGATACTAAAATAACACAGTATATACAGAGTTCTGTATACAGAGAGTACATAGAGTGTGTATTCAGTAAGCTAGTATTCCATTCCGAACACAACCTAAAAGTTCATTTTAAGGAAGCTCGCTATAGAAAAATAGACAAAGATGGACGGTGGGTTCATCCTCACCAACTGGTTCCCTTGAGGTCCCCATGCTGCATACTGAAGTACAGATGTATCCTCCTCTGATGGGGTGAGGTCTGTAATCTCCCTAAGATAAGTACACAAAAACACACACACCAAGATTGAACAAGATTGAACTATTACTTCACACGCATTTGAAACACTACACGGTACAAATTCGTAAGGTTCTGGGTCATTTTTAGATTGCTTGAAAGGGCTCGTAAAAACAGCACGATGCAAATGCAGAGTTAATACAAAATGAAAGTGAAGTATACAGAGAGGCAGGGGTCTGGTCATGCAATGAAACCACAGTTAAGGCTAAATGATCGGAGAATTCTGCCAAAACAAGCAAATGGGCTTCAAGACATTTGTTAAAGTTTCACTGCTGTTTCACAACCACAAGCAAAAAAATCTCAGGCTTTTATCAACTAACAGAACATAGCAAATCCCCGTCAGGGCATTCAATAAATTGCAGGTTAGTGTAAAAACATTTCATCCAGCAGAGACCTGTCAACTCCAGAACAAATAGTACCTTTCCATACTTTTAAATATTCAATGCCTGATGGATAACGTTGGATAAAAGCACAAACGCTGAGGGACCTCTGGACTGGTTTTTGGTTGTGCACATGCCCAGTGCAGGCCATGCAGAGAGGGACCTCCGTCTCTACCTACCCGCTGGCCACTGTGAAGATTGCAAAGGATGCTGTGAAGGACTGTGAGAAAACCTGGAAAGGGGCAGAGGACATGGTAGATCCCTAAATTGTACACAAACACATAGGCTATGTACGGAATTGCATACTACCACAGTACGCTTTCTGTGATACACTCTTAAAAATAAAGGTTTCAAAAAAAATGGGGTTTGGTTGTTTTGAGTGATGCCATAGAAGAAAAAACCATGTTTGGTTACCAAAAAGCCTCAAAGTCCCTAAAAGAAACCCATTTTGAAGGAACAATTTTAAAATCTAACGAACCTTTTCTGAATTGTGAAAGGTTCTTCATGTGTTAAAGGTTCTTTATGGAACCATCGATGCCAGTAAAGAAACTTTATTTTTAAGAGTGTATGTCTATTGTGGCCGCATTCAAATTTACAGAATGCATTTGAAATTTCAGGATTTCTTATTTAACTTGCCGAATTGTACAGTATAAGAATGCAATGAAATGCGTTCAACTTGACCTTCCATTTCAAGTGTGAAGTTTGATTGGGGTCGATAAGATTTTGTCTGTATTTTTTGAAGGCAGCATTTATTTGATCAAAATACAGTAAATATTGTAAAATATTATAACCAATTTTAGAATACGTGTTTTCTGTTTAAAATATTGGGACCCTGGTCCACAAAACAGTCATAAGGGGTCTCCCAGTTTTTCAAGTGAGATTAACATCTAAAATAACCTTTAGAATTGATGTATTTAGGATAGGACATATTTGCAGAGATTTGAAAATCTGGAATCTGAGGATGAAAAAAAAACAAAATATTGAGAAAATCGCCTTCAACGTTGTGTAAATGAAGTTCTTAGCAATGCATATTACTAATCAAAAATTAAGTTTTGATATATTTACGGTAGGAAATTTACAAAATATCTTCATGGAACATGATCTTTACTTAATATCCTAATGATTTTTGGCATAAAAGAAAAATCAATAATTTTGACCCATACATTGACCCATATTGTTGGCTATTGCTACAAATATACCCCAGTGACTTTTGTTGGTACCAGGGTCCAATATTTAAAATGTATTTATTTCTGTGATGCAAAGCTGAATTTTCAGCAGCTATTACTCCATTCTTCATTGTCACATGATCCTTCAGAAATAAATTATAATTTGCTGCTCAAGAAACATTTCTTATTATCAACGTTAAAACAGCTGGGCTGCTTAATATTTTTGTCAAAACTGTAATGCTTTTTTCCCCAGGATTTTTTGATCAATAGAAATTTAAAAAGAACAACAACTTAATGCATCCTTGCCAAATTAAATTACTTTATTTTCTTCTTTAATTATTGAAAATAAATATTTAAACATGCAATATAGTGAGACCATGTGAGAACAATGTAGCCCAATGCTATTTATTTATTTATTTGTAAAAAAGGAGCCTGTATCATTCTATCATACTATTTTAAAGAATAGTCTATGTATACTGTGTAGTATGCAGTATGCTTGAATTCCATTCTGAACAAAGCACACGTTCACATTCAGTTTGCACCGCTCATAATCTCTTTCATTCTCTCACTGCATGACAACACAACTATGGATTCTGGTTAATGGTTCATTTCAATTTCAATTTCAAGCTTCATTCAGCTGATTCATCTGAGGAGCACCGTGAACAAAAGAAGCAATTCTTTAGAAAACATTTGAATTTATTTCACAATCAGTAGCTGGAAGGGAAACGGGAAGGCTTGACTCTTATTAGAACAGTACATCACATGTATGGGGTCATACGACAGAATGATAGCGGCATATGCCCCGTCTCGATCAGCATGATCATTGGGGTCAATATCCTTAAAAAAAAAACTGCATGCGCAACATCCACATATCAGCTTGAAACCCCCTCCACTGGATTAGCACGTCAAAGATGACCTAAATCAATAGAAGTGTCCTTTTGGCCTCTGAGGACAATTGTGCATTTCGGCAATAATGCAGGATAGTATATTACAATGCATTTGGCTATATGAAGATATATTTATCAGTTAGGTCTGTAATGATTTGTATAAAACTAGATGTATTGACTGCTGCAGAATCAGAACAGAACGCAGTGTGACAACAAGCTTTGAACTGCACTCGTTTCCCAAAAGCCTAATAGGATTGAAAGTCATGCCCTGCACTGCATACTAAAAACAGAACAGCCGACTGTCGCACTGTCTTGTACTGTTCAGCCTGATGTTAAAGGGGGTCATATGATGCTGCTAAAAAGAACTTTGTTTTGTGTATTTGGTGTAATGAATTGTTTATGAGGTTTAAGGTTCAAAAAACACCATTATTTTCCACATACTGTACATAACTGTTTCTCCTCTATGCCCCACCTTTCAAAAACGCGTTGATTTTTACAAAGCTCATCGGTCTGAAAAAGCGAGGTGTGCTCTGATTGGCCAGCTATCCAGTGCGTTGTGATTGGCCAAACAAAGTAGTTTCGCTTTCACAATGAACTATAAACGCACAGCACATTCACAGAATAAAAGTTACGCCGTTGCCCTTTTGTGTGAAAATCTTGGGCGGCGTGTTATGCAAATCTTCCCACAAAGTGATGTAGATATGTGGGGGCGTGTAAGAACGAGACGTTTTAGGTAGGCGTGGCTGACGGACTTAACTTTTATAAAGAATATGTTTTTGGATTTGAGACTTTAGTCTTTGCACTTTACAGATCTTCTTTATGCACCAAGAGCTTTGTAACACTCCAAAGAGAAAGAAAAATTGAAAATGCCTCATAAAGCCCCTATTTAAACAAGAGTTTCATAATAAGATGAGCTTTCGAGGTCAGTAAAGATATTAGTTTTTGCAAAGAAAATTAATAACTTTTATTCAGCGAAGGGATGCCTTAAATTGATCAAATAAAGGAGTGCATTTGAAATAAGAATCACAAAAGATTTTAAAAAAAAAAAAAAAAAAAACGCTTTTTTTCCAATAAATGGTCATGAGAATTATCAAAGGAATCCTGAAAAAAAAAATAAATTTATTCGTTTTGTGTTCAAAAAAAAAACACAAAAAATAAAAAAAACAAGCAGCACAACTGATAACAAAAAAATGTTTATTGAGCACCAAATCTGTATATTAGAATGATTTATGAGGAGTGATGATGAGGGACACTGAAGACTGCTTAAAAAAAACTTAGCTTTGCAACTACAGGAATTAAAATATATTTTAACATATATTCAACTAGAAAACAACTTATTTTATCGTTCATTATTTTACAAATGTTTTTTTTCTGTATTTTTATTTTTTTTTTTTTTTTTTAAAACAAAAAACCCCCCAAACAATCAGCCACGGCAAGCATAAGAACTTCTTTCTAAACCATTTAAATTACCGACCCCAGAATTGTTAACAGTATTGACATCTCAGTATTAAACAAAGACAGATTAAGATTGTGTGGCAGGGTGAAAGTGGCAATTCAAAGTTGTCAGTCTGAGTTTTAGCACATTTTCTCTGAGAATATAAGACGTTATGGTGTGATTATAGAAAGTACAAAGCCAAGGATTGTGCGGCGTACAGGCACTGGGTGAGATAAGTTGGAGGAGAAGTTATTAGGCTTTTTGTGATTTGTGACAATGAGTGGGTATTCCAGATTGACTGGTTCTATGAATGGAGTCCTCCGGTAAACAGTGGAAAAGGGAGGCATGCAGTGAAATACGAGGGGACGACCTATACTGGACTGATTTTGTCCGAATCATTGTGACACTGGCATAGTAATCGCACTAATTTGCTCAATAACACTGAGCGCGGTACTGATGCCCACACAATTCTCAGTGCCAAAAGTGCAAGATCTGCCCTAGTTTGCCTTCCCGCCTGCCTTTTTCCCATTCGTTCTGTTCTCTGTTCTCGCTGACTGTAAAATCTTTTGATTCGTGTTCATCACAACACGTCCTCCTCTGCGCTTTCAGTCTCAGGTTGCCCTGGTTCACAAAATGCGTACCTCTTCATTTCTGAATCTCTGTGGATGCTTTAGCTTTTATTCCTTTAACTTTGACTTCCTTCCTCCTTGGCTGTAAAACTGATAGTCCACCCAAAAAAAAGAAATATCTGTCATCATTTACTCAGCCTCATCTCACTGCAAATGCGAATGGCTTGCTTTTCCCAATTTTTTACAGCTGCTTTTTCTATAGGCAATCACAATAACTGAAGCTTTCAAGATTTGAATAAAGAATAAGATATACAAAAACCATGACGTTAATGTTTATTTTTTATCTTCTTATAGTCGCATTCTTACATCTTCTTATAGTCGCATTTAGCAGATTAGAACTTGCTGATAATATAGCACACATTTTGTAACAATACAAGCAATCGAGCAGTTAAGATTTGCTATACACTAAATATATATCCTTTGCCGTATATATTGCTTTACATAACGCAACGCTGAACTCATATTTCATCCGCCCCGGAACTGCTTCCGTGTACAACTGTTGGCGCAAGCTACATTAAAGAGATTATTACGTTTTGAATATGGATATTTTTCTTACAAAAACGCATCGATTTGCTACAGAAGGCCTCTGTTCACCCCCTGGAGCCGTGCGAGACACTCTTTTTTTTTTATGGATGGGCGCTTCTTATTTAACTGCTTTTGGACTGATGCATGCAAACACCCACTGCAGAGTGGCAATTATAAAGCTTGGAAGAGCAAGGACATTTTTTAATATATCTCCGATTGGATTCGTCTGAAAGAAGTCATTTACACCTAGGATGACTTGAGGGTGAGTAATTTATGGGCTAATTTTCATTTTTGGGTGAACTAACCCTTTAAGACAGCTTTGTGTAAGAAACAGACCCAAATTTACGTTGTTATTTGCTAATAATTTTCCCCCAGTGAGTTGTTAACCACTGTGACATTAAGACAGAGAGAACTTGAGAATCGAATCAGTCTGATTCATGAAAGAATCATTCAGCTTTGTTCCCCAAAAAGCATTTTAAACCTAAGAAGATCATAGTGACCATTGGCGCCAATCATTGGTGGTTTTGAAGATCTACTGCTTTTGGGAAACCCAGCCAAGACCAGATTTGTGAACCAGATCAACCAATGCATGACTCAAAAGCCACTCTCAAATCAGATATTACTATTTCTCTAATGAACTCTTACGAATGTGCCAAGATTCAGGTGTCAGTTTAGCAAATAACAACTTTTGGTCTGTTTCTTACACAAAAGCTATCATATGACTTCAGAAGACCTGGAATAAAGAGTATGGAGTCATAGGAATATTTCTGTGATTTGCTTTTGCATCCTTGAGAATTTCAAAATTTCTTCTTTTGTGTTCTACAGAAGAAATTAAGTCATACAGGTTTGGAATGGCATGTGGGTGAGTAAATGATGACAGATATCTTGTCTTTGGCTGAATTATCATTTTACATTTCCTATATCTCAGTGTCTCAGTATCTTTTGATTTGGCTCAGACTATCCCTCATGCTGTCTTTGGCAATTTCTATTTCACTCTCTCAATACATATTTCGCCTTCACCTTCTTTTCCTTTACAACACTCGCCTTCCTTCCCCTTTTCCATTTTCTTCCTTCCCTTGCAATTTCACCTTTTATATTTTCCTATCTCCCTCTTTCCCTATCTCCCAGTTCCCTTTCCAATCTCTCTGCACACATTCACACATCCCATTCATCCCGTCTCTATAATTGATTTCGATTGGACAGCGTGATCTAAGGGTGACTGCAGATCACATAATTTTTATCCTCGTCTTCTTCAGTCACCGTAATCCCCCCCTCCCTGTGTGATTTCTGTGCTGCTCTTAGTTCAGTTACTTGAGCCGCAAAGTGCCTCAGTCAGCACATAATCTCTAGAGATAGTGGAAAAAAAGGGGGGCGAGAGATAAAGGAAGAGAGACAGCGATTGTGACTAGAAGAGGTGGAGAACTAACAGAGAAATCCTGTGTTTCCCTGCAGATGTGACCACACAGATTGGCATCATTTATCCTGTTAAACAGTAACCAATATCAAAAGAAAGAAATTAAAAATTCCTGTTTTAGGACCATTGCGATTTTTTTTCATTGTGGAAATTTTTTCATGATAATTCTGCATATTTTTCTGAGAATAACAGTCAGTACGTTTACATGAGCAGTTCTAATCAAGCTACAGTGGGGTTTTGCATAGTCAAGCTAAAGTCTACAGAAATAACCACACGTGCATGTCACTAAGTGTTTACATGACATTTTAAAAAGATTAATTATTGTTTTAGTCCAAATTAAGCTGCAAGTTAACATACTTACAGTGTCTAAACCACATCACAATTTGCTTCCATTATATGAAATGCTACTTCAGTAGCCACTTTTTTCCTGTCTATCCGAAAATAAACTGATTTAATTTATAAATATAATGTATATGAATTATGAATAGCTAAAATTTATATTTTTTATGCATTTATTATTTTGCTATTTTAAAATAACCCATGCAACAGTTTAATAAAATGTAATATATAATTATTTACAATTACATTGGAAAATATTTTGTTTAATATATTATAATACTATAATAAATGGCCTTACAAATTAATTATATATATATAGGAATACTCTCCACACACACAAATTAAACAAATTTACCTTAGTTCAAGTAATTGTAAATAATTATAATTAATTTTATTAAATGATGACTGAGAACTTATAAATGCATAAATATATATATAAATAATATATCTATCTATATATAAATATATATATATATATATATATATATATATATATATATATATATATATATATATATATATCATATATAATATTATATAGAATATAGATACAGCTTTTGTTTTACGCTGCTTCATGGGCTGCTTAATCGAGGGGACATTACGTAACGTAAATTATCAAAAAGAAATAAATCAGATTCATCATTGTACAAATTTTGAAAAAAGTAGTGCAAATTTTCACAAAATACTGTCAAAATGCAAACAATCAATTAATGATTTAATCATATGCATTACTTGATATTTACTTTATGTAAAAAAAAAAAAAATCTTAATTTATTATGATTTTGGGATGAAATGTCATTCACTAGATTGCACCACATCTCATTTCGAGACAAATAAACAATACATAGCCTATTTTAATCAGCAACAAAATGCAATATTCACAAGAGAAGTCGAGAGAGAGAGAGAGAGTGCGAGTGCAATTCAGTAGAGTGAGAATATGGATTGTACTGTCAGTGTTTTCACTCATTGCCTGTTTTTTCCTCTTTACCCTGTTTTTTTCTCTATTACTCATGTCTATGCCGTTTCATCGTCCTCCTTTGAGAAGAGAGCGAGGGGGGGGGAAGGAAAAAAAAAAACCACTGCAGAGATGATTATTTTCTGAAAAAGAGGTTCGGCAGGGGGATAAGAACTACAGATTGCTGTGGTTGCTCAGACAAATAGCCTACAAGTTGTTTATTCTCAGCCTGTTACTAAAACCTGCTGTAATCACAAAGGGTTGCCCCAGTGTGATGCTCATTACAATTCAGTGCCAAGCAGCTCCTCACCCACTGCCTGTCTGTATCCCTCCTTCTTTCTTTCTGTACACCCCAGCTCCTCTGTGTTAGAATATTCTATTCCTTCCACGTTGGCTGTTGATCGTAGCAGCGTTCAGTGTCAGGGTTTCTGCAGACTTGAACAAGTTTTTAATTTAGGAATTTTTTTAAGACCTTTTTAATACCACCTTATGAAATTTAAGACCTAAACCTGTAGTGGAAATACACATTTTATTACATACATATATGTAATATTTAATGTGTATAAATTAAAAAGAAAACAAAATATCAATGCTGTAATAAATGGTATTTATTACTATGATATATAGTGAACTTTTCATGTCAGCAGACAATATTCCATACAAAATATCCCCACAAAATAACTGCATCACTGAGATTTTTTTTGGTGGAGTAAACAATTTATTCTGAAAGCAATATTTTCATCAGTGTTCTATCAGCTTGTATCATACTTAAATCTGCATAGTTACCTTTACAAAGGCCTATTTGTAACCTTTTTAGATGTATGCATCATCTTACATGTCAAATTATTACAATTTATCAATAAATACAATATACACTATAGAGCTGCTACCAGTCAGATTAAATAATTTACACTGCAAATAACAATAATTACAACTGCAATAAATAATGTTATGAGATTAATGTTTTAAATGCATTTATGAATATACAAATAAGAAATGTTGAGGGGGAAAATGCATACTTTTCAACAAACTTCTCAACTGAACTAGCAGTAAGTGACGGTAAGTCACTTAATAAGTGAGTATTGAGTCATTCATTCAACTAATTGAGTGTGTTATCATGCTGGTATCTTAAAGACTTTCGTGGACAGCTGACTCCTAAAGTTTTTGAAATTCTTCATATTCTCTGTGTAGGTGGTAGATAAGTTTTAAATAGATTTTACTTTTATGGGAATTTACCTTTTTATAAAGCATTTTTTCTATAAGTGTGCAGTTCTTTTGAGTCAAATTATACATTTAAGCAGGGAATTAGAAGTAAATAAGACATATGGGCTGTTACCAAGCAATTGAAAATCAGTATCAACCAAAAATTCATCTTGGTATCCAGCCATAAGCTGCACTGAAGTGGCATTTAGAAGTGTTTACACACTTTTTAATGCAGAACATGAATGCATTTAACCTGCAGTTACAAATGCATAAATAATGTTTTGATATATTAAACATAAAACATTGAATACTGATATTTGAAATAATTTAAAAAATGAAAAGATACCGGTACTTTAAATGTGAAATTAAAACCGCCAGTAGGTAGCTTGTAGCTTGTAGTCTATATTCTGCGATTCTCTCTGATGACGCAGTAACTTAACGCGGGGAAGAAAAAATCTTCGGTCTTTCCAATGATTGTAAAGTCATTAGGTCCGTCGGACTGAAGATATTTGAGCGGTAATGAAACCAAAAATATTAAGACCCATCGAATCCGAATTTAAGACTTTTTAAGGCCTTATTTTAGGAAAACTAAGACATTTTAAGACTTTTTAAGGAACCACGGCCACCCCTATGCTGCAGAAAAAAGGAATAAATTGTGGATGATGTAAGGGGTCTTCCTGCTGTCTGAAAAGATTTTTTTTGTCCAGGCCAGTAGTAGGATTAAAATTGGAGTGTCACTCTCCTAAACAATTGGCGTACAAAACCTACGTGTATATACATCAATATGTGCACAGCATTTGTAAGGTTTTGCGATCTTGGTGTGGACAAATTATTATACCCAAACTAGTGCGGCTCTGTAAGTTTATTCCTTTTAAGAAAAATATGAGGAACCTAAATAATGTCTAATTTAAACATGTAAAATTCAAGGTCTTTATTTTTAGGGCTATGGGGAGTTAGTCTATATATAAAATAATAAATAAATATATATAAATCAGAGTAGGATTTACTCAGAAACTGCTAGTAAATTGCAAGTAAATTTCACAAACAATTACAAAAAAAATGTCAAGTAATACACTGACTTAAATGTGAAATTGAAGTAGAAAAAATGAAATATTTTCTATTTACAACTTTGACCCTCTTCAAAATGCATAACATTATTGTGATATCTTCCTCTAGATAATAAGATATTAAAAATCGCATTTCCGATGATCCTTTTGTAGCAGTTCCTGCATGAGCATTAAAAGAGCATATAGGTTCTTAAATATAAGATATGTGACGTTTAAAGGACATGATATATCATATTTACATACAATAGGCAACACTTTATACATCAATAAGTGATTTTGTCAAAATCCCAACTGGGATATGATTCTGCATGGTGATGGAAACAATAAAGAAGATAATAAAGAAATCATCTTTTTCTCTAACTGCAGGTAACATGGAAATGAGACTAGATTTTTTTTAATGTACATATTACTCACATGTCGGATATTATAAGCCATCAGGATGAACTTCTTATCAGCTGAAACCTGGAACCTCATGGACTTCAGATCCTAAAACGGAATCCAAAAAAGAACACCTTAAAATAATAATTTAGGTTCAAAACAAATTCAGCTCTATAATACACACATATAGCATGCAGTCAGTTACCACAGACAACAATTTTCCTTGTCCCTCAGTTTGTAAAAAAGAATCCCAATTTCTTAAATATTTTCATAGATTGAAGTCATTAATTTTAAATTGGTTATTAAATAATTACACTATTTGGGTATATTATATTATATTATTACATTATTTGAGGCTACTATATTTTCTGTTTTAACATTTATCTAGGTGAAATGCCTCACTTCATAGACTTCCTTTGTAAATGTATTAACACAAATACAATTTTTATTTATTTTAGAAGCATTTCTGTGGAAATCAGCATGGCATTGAGCTCAACTTGTATTCTTCCCTCTAAAAACCCATCAGCTAAAAACCATGAATGCAGTCAGTGCATTGTGGGTAGATGTCGTTGGGGCGTAAAGCCAACGTGACAAGTGTAACATTGTTGACAGTGTGGGGAGGAGAAGTATCTGTCATCTCAACAACATTTCATTGAGCATCTGAGGCAATGACCCATATATGTTTCTCAGTGTCACCCAGCCACAGCGTTCAAAGGGTGGCCCTGCTGAAACAGTCTCTTTGAAGACGCATACTACGGGATCAACTGGGGAGAAGCGCAGAAAATGGGAATAAAAGAGAGAGCATTAAAACTGTCGAGACTCTAAAGCCACCCCCAAAAAAAAAAAACCAAAACAAACCAAAAAAAAAAACCCAACCAACACCCAACAAAAAAACAAAAATAAAGCTATTTGCTTCTTTCTCTTTGTACAATATCTAGAATATTTAAAACGCTCATCCGTCCCTCCCGAACCTATAAAAAAAGTGTCCCTCGCGGGTCAAAATGACCCGAAGGCCAAAAATGACACTAATTTTATTTTTTGGTCCAGAAAGCTTATATTGGTCCATTTTTATATATTTCTTTTTTTTTTAATGTAGGTTTTTTCTTTATTATTTTTGGGTGATTTTTATTTTATTCACATTAAATAATGGATATTTTTATGAATATTAGCATATTTTTATACATTTTTTCACCAAAAAAAAAAAAGACCCCAAAATGTGGCATATGTGCTTAATACCCGTTTTTATTACTCCCCGTATCTGCATACTTTAAACATGTTTAAACACGGACCCGGCCATGAGTGTCTCTGATGCTATCTGGTGGGGAAAAATTACATAAAATTGCATTTTATGATTACAGCCACTAGAGGGGCCTATTGAATTCTATGGAGATTCTTAAATGAGCCAAACAAGTGAAATCTTTAAAACTACACCAACTTGAGGCCTCATTAAGCTTTCAGATATATATTCAAAACATTAAAAAAAAATATTTTTTGTAAAAAAAAAAAAAAAAAAAAAAATGTATCAAAACATGCATATTCATCCAGTTTCATAAATATGTTATACTATAAAAGATACATTTTAAAATATAAATATGATATAAACTCATTGGTCTCCACCCCATCACTCAAATTTAACTGTTAAGTAAAAACAAAAAATCAAAATGATAGTAATTGACAGATCAATAATTTCCGAGCAGAAGGGGGGGGGTATGTGAGTTTTTTGTGCATTGAGGACATTCTGCAGTCTCAGCCCTTGGTTTGGGTATGCATCTTTTTTGGATTGTGTCAGATTTAACAGTTTTAAAAAACATCAATAAATATAAAAAAAAAAATCGTTTTTTTTTTTTTTTTTTTTTTTTTGGACATTCATTCATTTCCATTGCCAGGTCAAAATGGACACACGAGGGACACTTTGGTTTGTTACTTTTTTTATTACACTTTATTTTATTACACATAGAATCCTCGAATCGACTTTTTTTGTGTGTGCTCCATGCTCAAGTGTGACAAAATTAAATAAAAAAAATCCGCAGTTCCATGTGTTTCCGGTGGCGGGTCAAAATGAGGGATAGATGAGGGTTAAAGGAGTGGAAACGAAAATCGCGGGATCGAAACACATGTTGCGGGAGCAGGCGGGGTTGTGCCGAATTCTGCACCCCTGCCAGATTATGCACCCCCTCATTGAAGTCGCTACCTGATTGACTAATCCCAACCCCACCCCTAATCCTAAACCCTCCCCCACACCTACTCCTAAAAACCTACCAATACTAGAGGGTGCAAATTAAATCTGGAAGGGTCTCTGCAAAAAAAATTTCGGCACTACACGGTAATGGTCAGCAGACAGAGATTCAGCAGGAGCGGGAATTAAGGAAAAAACAGCCGGAATCCCAGACATTTTGGGTAATTAAGAAATCCCAGCCGGACGTATTTTTGTAGGTCCAAAAAGAGGACATGTCCGGGAAAAAGAGGGCATATGGTCACCCTATATACAGTATGTATGTAGTAGATTAATAAACCGTAGGTCTTTGTCGCTTTTAATGTTGTTGCTATTCCAGTGTTTTCCTTTATAAGATCCATTCTGCACCTGTTTTATCGCCCTCCGAGTAGTTTCCACCTTCAGACCATTAGGTCTTCGAATTGTATGGATTTTCATAGTTCAGCCCCAGTATTTTTGTATCTTCCAGGAATCATGGTTTTCCATAAGGAGTTCCAGAATGCAGGCAAGGAGCCTGGTCTGCAGATTTGGAGGATAGAGAAGATGGATCTGAAACCTGTTCCCAAACAACTGCTAGGAAACTTCTTCACTGGTGATGCCTATGTTGTCCTTCGCACCACTTCTGCTCCATCCTACAATGTCCACATGTGGTTGGGTGAGTGAAAATAACCACATTTACAATGCAGTGCCCTTTTTTTCTTGTTGGTTATGTAGGCTAATACAAAACACACATTGACACTGTTTATTTTGAGTATTTGCATTACTCTGGGTCTGTTTATATGCAGGTAATGAGTGCTCTCAGGATGAAGGTGGAGCTGCTGCCATCTTTGCTATGCAGCTGGATGATCATCTGGGTGGAGCACCAGTCCAGTACCGTGAGGTTCAGAACAATGAGTCCGTTACCTTCCTTGGCTACTTTAAAACTGGAATTAAATACAAGGTAATTACACCTACAGAGAGCTGAATAAAAATAAAACCCCAGTTCTGTCTATTTATTGCTAAATCTGACAAACTCATTGTCATATTTGGTAACATGCTTTATTTTACATTTAGTGCTGCGTATAACCCCACCCTTTTAATTATTGGAGATATATTATTGTTTTGTGTCAAAAAATATGCTGTCAGAAGAATAAGATTTAATCTCCGCTAGCATCACTACACATTACATTTCAGTAATTTCTATAATCAAAGCCTCTTTTATTGAAAAGAGCATAAAGATTATGGGTAAAATATCAAAATTGGAGTCTAAGAATCTGTGAAGGTTTAAGAATCTGTCATTGAAATCCTATATTGATAGACCACTAATCTAGATTTGTCAACATCTATGTATATGGTGCACGGCACTGGTTGTAGGGAATGAGAGTTATTATTCCTCAAATAATAAATGTGTTTATATAGAAGGGAGTCAAAAACCACATTCAAATCAGTAGTGGAAAGTTCCTGAATGATTTTCCCTTGCAAATTTATGGTAAATTGTGGCAGGTTTAGTCTGTGATGGTTTTAATCATTTAAAAATCACGTATAACAGTGTATTGCTGTGATGAATATTTCTCAGCTCCCTTTCACATTTGTGCAATTTCCCTCTCAGATTAAGTACATTCTACTTTTTGGTATAATCTCATCTGCAAGGAATTTTTGGATATATCATGAGAAATTTCTTTAATTTTTTTATTGTAACTCGAGAGCCATGAGACATTTTGGTGTATTTTGTTCTTTTCCCCCTACACAGCAAGGTGGTGTGGCCTCTGGATTCCAGCATGTGGTGACTAATGACATGAATGTGAAGCGTCTGCTTCATATTAAGGGGCGACGTGCCATTCGTGCCACAGAGGTGAATATGTCTTGGGCCAGCTTCAATCGTGGAGACTGCTTCATCATTGATCTCGGCAAGGTCAGAAACACATGGGGTGAAGTAATAAATGAAACTGCCGTCCTTTTGAGAAATCCAAAATTCACAACCTCACAAATCATATTCTGATTTTCCTAGGACATCTACCAATGGTGTGGGAGTGACTGCAACCGTTTTGAGCAGTTGAAAGCCTCCGAGGTGGCTATTGGCATTCGTGATAATGAGAGAAATGGGCGTGCCAGTCTGCACATGGTTGAGGATGGTGCTGAGCCAGAGGCTGTCATTGCTGTAAGTCTTATTTCCTAATACAAAACAAAAAAACTAAATTATGGTGCAAGTTTAAACTTGCTGTGCAAAGAACGAGCATGTCTTTGGTTGCTGTGATAGGAAGTGAAAGAATAAATTATTGGGTCAGTGGTGGCACGCCTGAAACACAAATAAAAGACAGCAAAATAATGAGACCAGTAACAGCACTGGTTTTCTTGATCAGTTTGTTCTGGCTTTTTTTTTTTAAAGTGTAAACACCTGCGATCCCTCAAAACATAGTATATAGTATTAGACTAGATATTGTGACTAATAAAACTGGTGTAGGGGGAACATCAGGTAGGGCACACATTTTCTAATTACAGTTGCATTTGGCCACGTTCTTTTTATTCAAAGCGACTTATACTGCATTCATGGTTAACATTTGATCAGTTCATGCATTCCCTAGGAATCGATACCACATGGCCTCTAATGGGGACCCTGCTGTACTGTCGATCTTACAGAAATGTAGCTCAAGCAGGTTACTATCTATTGTTAAAACCATAATTATTAGTGATGCACCGATACCACTTTTTCCAGTACTCGCACGATACAATACTTTTATTTTGGTACTTGGTGATACCGAGTACCGATACCAATATTTGTATTGCATTTGTAAATTTTTTAAATAATGGGTACAGAAACCAAAAGAGTATGTAATGTTAGTTGGTTAACTTCATTTATCAAATAGATACAAACCAAAATTTATTCAGACACTTCAACATTTCTCACATTATCACAGTTTATTCACTATAGTTTAGAAAATGGTAATAAAATATAACAAGAACTCAGAGTTAAACTGTGTCAGAACAAATTCAGCTTGATAATGTTAGATAAATTTGATAGAAAGGTATGTAATGGATTCCAATCAACCAAAAATTAGTGTTAGTATGACAGTATTTACACAACAATCAATACTTAGTCGGACAACCCTTAGCCTCAATGACAGCCTGCAGTCTCCTGGGCATTCTGTCACCCAGCTTCATGCAAACCTCAAATTCATTTTTTTCCCAGACTCGGTCTGAATAATTTTTGGTCCCAAATTTGTATCAGTTTTACTGGTAGTCCACTGTATGAAGAAATTCTGGGTATAATTTGTCACAGTTTACTTTATTTTGCTATCCTCACTTACATCAATGAACTATAGTGTCCTGCACCCACTAGTAAAAAAAAATATCAAAAAATTATATCTGGTTGACTGTATAGCCTTCGGTGATTTTCACACTTTAATTAGACCCCATTAAAATGTATTGACAAGTTTTTGTTACTTTCACTGTTCATTGTTTTGCTCTATGTACATCATCTTTTATTGAATAGCATTATGGAGCTGCTCCATTGCAGCGGCTTAGTACTGTAATCACAAGCTTTGCTGTATTAATGCAGGGAACCACTCGTTATAAATATTCTAACTGTGATATTTTCAGAAATAGGAGTCGAGTTTTTTCATCTTAAACATGCTGCGATTTATATTCCAAAGCCACCCATATAATGCAGAAACACTCAAGCAAAAAAAAAACACGCACAACGCGTGCACATATTTGTACTGATGCAGAATAGTACAGCCTAGCGCATTTCACACAGGCTGCTAGATTCACTTTCGCCAGAAAGTCGTGTATGCCTAAGGTTGAAAATAAATTATGTTTATAGTGAATGCCCCTATAAATGGTCTTATTTTTACGATTTAGTTTTAATCCAAATGATGCGTGTGCTAAGTGAGTGAACATCAAAGATCACACAACAGAAATGCACGCGCTCTCTCTCTCTCTCCCTACCGTTTAGTAACTTGTGCATTGTTTTACTTACTTGTTTTTGACATATCCGACCGAACTACAAACTTTCCAGTGATGTCTGTGAGAAAGGTATATTCACTCGACAAGCTTGCGCATCTGCGCCGCCGCGCGCTCAATCCACTCAGTGTGCTTTGCTTATCAGCTTGCGCACATCAGCTATACAGTCAATACTGAATGTTTAACATTATATTCATTATACATATACTTCGTAGGCATCCTTAATCTCTAATAACTCCATTCTGCTGTCTGTTGTTCTGTTGTCGGTGTTTCATTGTCTGAATATGGCACTTACACATGCTGTGTGGTATCGGCGTTTGGTATCGGGGCATTTTAACGAGTAAGAGAAAGAGTACAGGATCTCAGTATCGGGCCCGATACTGATACCTGTATCGGTGCATCCCTAAATTTATCCATGCGTGTTTCTTTTTCTTTTTTTTCTCTCGACCTTGTAGTTTTTTTTTTTTTATTTTAAATGTCATAAATCAAACTTCCAGTGAAACAACAGACTTGTCTGGTGACTTATCCTGGAATTTTGTGTGCATAAAACCACTTCTTACACTTAACTGCAAGCTCACATTCAAATTTGCCTCAATCCAATCAACAACCAACTGATGGAGTCCCGGCCCTACATTTTTTTCTTATGGATGATCTAAGTTCATACCTTTGCCTCATTACCTTAACATCATCTGTAGCTACCAATGGGTTTAGCATGATCTAGTTAGCTTCTGTTGTTAGATGCTGTAACCATAATCTTATTCCAAAAAGCAGAAGTAAGCTGAAATGAATGGGAATGCTAACGGATAGCTTTCTCCAGATATTGTAGACCATCTTTGTAGCTACAGAAATATA
>JADLZN010002742.1:333071-390401 GCA_018155175.1 Sinocyclocheilus anophthalmus | reverse complement strand
ATCTGTGCCTTGACACAATTCTGTCTCTGAGCTCTTCAGGAAGTTCCTCTGACCTCATGATTCTCATTTGCTCTAACATGCACTGTGAGCTGTAAGGTCTTATAAAGACAGGTGTGTGGCTTTCCTAATCAGTCCAATCAGTATAATCAAACACAGCTGGCCTCAAATGAAGGTGTAGAACCATCTCAAGGATGATCAGAAGAAATGGACAGCACCGAGTTAAATATGAGTGTCACGGCAAAGGGTCTGAATACTTAGAACCATGTGATATTTCAGTGTTTCTTTTTTAATAAATCTGCAAAAATGTCAAAATCTGTGTTTTTCTTCAATATGGGGTGCTGTGTGTACATAATGAGGAAAAAAAATTAACTTAAATGATTTTAGCAAATGGCTGCAATATACAAAGAGTGAAAAAAAATTTAAGGGGTCTGAATACTTTCCGTACCCACTGTATGGTGTGGTGTTTGTGTGTGTATATAGATATTCTGGCACCTGCTCCACACTTACATCGCTTTCAAATGCATACCTTATACGCTCACACACATATACATTATCCTTTCAATACATAGAGAATGTATGTATGTCTGAAGAAAATGTGTATGTAAGAGAATAATGTATGTATGTGTGAGAGAGAGTATAGTGGAAACGGAAGGCAGGTCAGGCGCGATCAGGGTCACCGGGACAGGTCACGATCAGCATGGCTGAGGTAGATGAGGCATAAGTATTTCAGCAAGCTATTTGGACTAAAAAAAAATATATATATTATCATCGTGAAAAGGTTACGTTACATGGCCTCGTCCCTTGAGCGAGTCGTGATTGAGGACGTGGGCACAGCCTCAGTCGAGTTGCCAGATACACGCATTATAAGCGTCTATGGATTTTTTCCCCCGAAGTGTCTAGTTACACTAAGTGCAAATAGTCAACACTATAAAAGACAACACTTAATAGTTAGCTTCAGTGGTGTAGATGGTTAAGCGCGCACTGTGGTCTTTTTGACGCGATCGACCCGAGTTCAAATCCGCCTTTTGCCGAACTCGTTCTTCTCCCTTTTCACATCTCATATCATATCAGAAAGGCATTTATTTTCAATAAAAATGAAGGAAACAATCAAAAAGTTGAAGATAAAGTATCGGGTAGAGTTAGGGAGGACTTTATTGTTCCAATAAGGTGGCATCCATTTAATAATTGGAATTCAAATGATAATTTACACAATACGTTATTACTGCATCTGTTTAACGTACATACATACTGAGGAGCAGTAATTGCATCTTTCAGAAGTAGTATAATAGAAGAAAATCCTGCTATTTAGTAGTGTAATATATCTATCGCTATCTGCACTTAGTGTAAATAGCTTGCTGAAATACTTATGCGGCCGCCTCATCTACGTAAGCCATGCTGATCATGACCTGTCCCGGTGACCCTGATCGCACCTGACCTGCCTTCCGTTTCCACTATACTCTCTCTCACACACACATACATACATTATTCTCTTACATACACATATTTTCTTCAGACATACTACCTTCTATATATATATAACATTACAGTGGGTACGGAAAGTAATATTCAGACCCCCATTAATTTTTCACTCTTTGTTATATTGCAGCCATTTGTAAAATCATTTAAGTTAATTTTTTTCACTCATTAATGTACACACAGCACCCCAAAATGACAGAAAAACACAGAATTGTTGAAATTTTTGCAGATTTATTAAAAAAGAAAAAAACTGAAATATCACATGGTCCTAAGTATTCAGACCCTTTGCTGGGACCCTCATATATTTAAAGCAGGTGCTGTCCATTTTTCTGATCATCCTTGAGATGGTTCTACACATCATTTGAGTCCAGCTGTGTTTGATTATACTGATTGGACTTGATTAGGAAGCCACACACCTGTCTATATAAGACCTTACAGCTCACAGTGCATGTCAGAGCAAAATGAGAATCATGAGGTCAAAGGAACTGCCTGAGAGCTCAGAGACAGAATTGTGGCAAGGCACAGATCTGGCCAAGGTACAAAAAAATTTCTGCTGCACTTAAGGTTCCTAAGAGCACAGTGGCCTCATAATCCTTAAATGGAAGACGTTTGAAACGACCAGAACCCTTCCTAGAGCTGGAACGTCCGGCCAAACTGAGCTATCGGGGAAGAAGAACCTTGGTGAGAGAGGTAAAGAAGAACCCAAAGATCACGGTGGCTGAGCTCCAGAGATACAGTCGGGAGATGAGAGAAAGTTGTAGAAAGTCAACCATCACTTCACTGCAGCCCTCCACCAGTCGGGGCTTATGGCAGAGTGGCCCGACGAAAGCCTCTCAGTGCAAGACACATGAAAGCCCAAATGGAGTTTGCTAAAAAACACCTGAAAAACTCCAAGATGGTGAGAAATAAGATTACCTGGTCTGATGAAACCAAGATAGAACTTTCTGGCCTTAATTCTAAGGGGGATGTGTGGAGAAAACCAGGCACTGCTGTTCACCTGTCCAATACAGTCCCAACAGTTAATCATGGTGGTGGCAGCATCATGCTGTGTTTTTTTTTTTCAGCTGCAGGGACAGGACGACTTTTTGAAATCGAGGGAAAGATGAATGCGGCAAGTACAGGGATATCCTGGACGAAAACCGTCGCCAGAGTGCTCAGGACCTCAGACTGGCCGAAGGTTTACCTTCCAACAAGACAATGACCCCTAAGCACACAGCTAAAATAACGAAAAAGTGGCTTCACAACAACTCTGTGACCGTTCTTGAATGACCCAGCCAGAGCCCTGACTTAAACCCAATTGATCTCTGGAGAGACCTAAAAATGGCTGTCCACCAACGTTTTCCATCCAACCTGACAGAACTGGAGAGAATCTGCAAGGAGGAATGGCAGAGGATCACCAAATCCAGGTGTGAAAAACTTGTTGCATCTTTTCCCAAAAAGACTCATGGCTGTATAAGATCAAAAGGGTGCTTCTACTAAATAATGAGCAAAAGGGTCTGAATACTTAGGACCATTTCAGTTTTTCTTTTTTAATAAAACTGCAAAAATGTCAACAATTCTGTGTGTTTCTGTCAATATGGGTTGCTGTGGGTACATGAATGAGGAAAAAAATTAAACTTAATGATTTTAGCCAATATGGCTGCAATATAAAAAATGTGAAAAATTTAAGGGGGTCTGAATAATTTCCGTACCCACTGTATATATATACAGTGGGGAAAAAAGTATTTAGTCAGCAACCAATTGTGCAAGTTATCCCACTTAAAAAGATGAGAGAGGCCTGTAATTTTCATCATAGGTATACCTCAACTATGAGAGACAAAATGAGAAAAAACAATCCAGAAAATCACATTGTAGGATTTTTAAAGAATTTATTTGCAAATTATGTGGAAAATAAGTATTTGGTCAATAACAAAATTTCATATCAATACTTTGTTATATACACTTTGTTGGCAACGACAGAGGTCAAACGTTTTCTGTAAGACTTCACAAGGTTTTCACACACTGTTGATGGTATTTTGGCCCATTCCTCCATGCAAATCTCCTCTAGAGCAGTAATGTTTTGGGGCTGTCGCTGGGCAACACGATTTTCAACTCCCTCCAAAGATTTTCTTTGGTTGAGATCTGGAGACTGGCTAGGCCACTCCAGGACCTTGAAATGCTTCTTACGAAGCCACTCCTTCGTTGCCCGGGCGGTGTGTTTGGGATCATTGTCATGCTGAAAGACCCAGCCACGTTCATCTTCAATGCCCTTGCTGATGGAAAGAGGTTTTCACTCAAAATCTCACGATACATGCCCCATTCATTCTTTCGTTTACACGGATCAGTTGTTCTGGTCCCTTTGCAGAAAAACAGCCCAAAGCATGATGTTTCCACCCCCATGCTTCACCGTAGGTATGGTGTTCTTTGGATGCAAATCAGCATTCTTTCTCCACCAAACACGACAAGTTGAGTTTTTACAAAAAAGTTATATTTTGGTTTCATCTGACAATATGACATTATCTCCAATCCTCTTCTGGATCATCCAAATTCTCTCTAGCAAACTTCAGATGGGCCTGTACATGTACTGGCTTAAGCAGGGGGACGCGTCTGGCACTCCAGGATTTGAGTCCCTGGCGGCGCAGTGGGTTACTGATGGTAGCCTTTGTTACTTTGGTCCAGCTCTCTGCAGGTCATTCACTAGTTCCCCCCGTGTGGTTCTGGGATTTTTGCTCAGAGTTCTTGTGATCATTTTGACCCCACGGGTGAGATCTTGCGTGGAGCCCCAGATCGAGGGGAGATTATCAGTGGTCTTGTATGTCTTCCATTTCTAATAATTCCTCCCACAGTTGATTTCTTCACACCAAACTGCTAACCTATTGCAGATTCAGTCTTCACAGCCTGGTGCAGGTCTACAATTTTGTTTCTGGTGTTCTTTGACAGCTCTTTTGTCTTGGCCATGGTGGAGTTTGGAGTTGGTTGTGGACAGGTGTATTTTATACTGATAACGAATTCAAACAGATTCCATTTATACAGGTAACGAGTGGAGGACAGAGGAGCTCTTAAAGAAGAAGTTACAGGTCTGAAAGAGCCAGAAATCTTGCTTGTTTGTAAGTGACCAAATACTTATTTTACCGAGGAATTTACCAATGAATTCTTTAAAAAATCTACAATGTCATTTTCTGGATTTTTTTTCTCATTTTGTCTCTCATAGTTGAGGTATACTATGATGAAAATTACAGGCCTCTCTCATCTTTTTAAGTGGGAGAACTTGCACAATTGGTGGCTGACTAAATACTTATTTGCCCCACTGTATATATATATATATATATGGAAAGAGATGGATATGTGTGTGAGAGTAGAAATGTTGCATTGTGAAAGGAGAATGTAAGTGTGTGAGAGTGCCAGAATGAATTATGGCTTGTACGGCCCCTCATACTAAATTGTAGTTTTAAAACGACTAAAAACAAAACTGCAAGGAAAAAACAAGCATTTGTATTACTGGATATCTGATTGAAAACCTCAAATAGCAGCTAAGATAAAGATCTTTTGACAGCTGCACCTGTGTGACAACTCATCATGACACACATGAGAAACATATCTGCTGATCAAAGCATCTTTGAGAACATGAACACTTCAGGCCTACAGGAAGTCAAATGGTAAACTTCACACATCACTCTTGCCTTTGCAAATATCTAATGTTTATTTCTGCTTTTGGCAGGTGTGTTTCTTCAAAACAACATAAGAACTATATACTTTGACGTATAAATACCATTTAAATATAAGTTTAGCATGTGAAGGATGTTAATGCATCAGCCAATGAGTTATTGATTTCATGATTACATATTATTCACACAATAGCAATAAATCATTCATAATTTATTGATTCTCTCTAATTCCCCTTTTCATCTTTTGAATGCTCCTTTCTAAAATAGCCTAGATAAAATAGCTTCTATACATTCAGAAAGTCTGTTTTGTGGACATTCACACAAGGACCAGTCACTCGTCTGGAGGCCTCACAGAAGCCACACAGCATTTGACCACTGGATTTACAAAAATCATTTTCATTTTAATAAGTGTTTTCGCAACATTTCAACATTGCAACAACTACTGATGAACACAATATTTATTTGAATTATCACTCATTACTATGTCTTTGGAAGGCTTTTTTCTTTTTTTAAACACATTAAAATGCAAAAATTCACGGTATTTCTTATTTACATGCAATGCAGGGATTCCAAACTTTTTTTTTTTTTATCATCAGCCGAATCTCTTTCACTTAGAATATTTATTTGAAGTCCCCCTCTGAGATTTTAAGGTAATAAGTTAATAAGTAACACATTTGCATGTTCATGGTTCTCTGACATTGGTTAATGTCAAGTAAACAAATTATTTAATTTTTTTTAGTAAGTGTTTATTTTATTTTAATTTAACATTTTTTATGATGTAATTACTAGCTTTTCATTAAACTCGTGAACACCCTGTAGTTCCTTCACGAGCCCTAGTTTGGGAAACCTTGACATAATGTAATGAAACAAGAAATGTATTTTTCTTTGCATTTTTATTTTTTACAAGATTATCCTACTTAATCACATATGATAAAATAGTAGTCAGGTCAAAAGTAATCAAAAGTTAGTCTGATATATCATGTAATTGGAAATCTTTAAGGGATACACTGTTCAAGAAGTAATCTACGCTGCTCTCTAATATAATATTACTGTATATATATAGTGTGCCAGTTGTACACACCATTTAAATTTTTTTTAAGAATTCACAAATGCACCAAAATAAAACGGGAAACATTAAACTGAACTCTGGAACATTTTTAGAAATGGATAATATAATTATGATTATATCCAACAAAATTAGGTGCTCCAGTCATCAAAAAAAAATACAGAAAAATACGTTTGTTAAAACTGAACAAATATTTGATGACAATTTGACAACTTTTTATAACGGTCAAACAAAATGTGGCTAACGTGAACGCATTCAAAATATGTCAAAAATATCAGTCTTAAAAATTTTTAATTTGTTGACTTTTTTTTTTTTTTTTTTGTTTTTTTTTTTTTTTACCCCAATGCAACCTATCAGTCCATATCAATGCACAGTTATACCCCTAATATGTTCTGCACAATTTTTCTCAACAATTTTACTTTATAGCCATTGTTCCTTGTGTCCTGTAAAAGTGTTCAATACTTTATCTTTCTGAACTCTGTGTTATCAAAAAAAAAAAAACATTCTGAAACATGTCAGTAATATCTTACCTCTGTACTGAGAGCATTTGCCACCTGAAGCTGTTGCTGAAGACAAGTAATCAACATTTTCATAGTTTGAATTCATTTCACGACCCTGATGGTTGGTTGAGTGTTCACTGGAAGCACAGAAGACGCAGACATATTAGTACAGTAATAAGAGTCATTTGTACAGACAATAAATAAATAAGCAAGCAGGGTACAAAGTGAAGAAGAGGAACAGATTAAACTTGATTAGTGGTTAGAGGTAAAATGTATTGATTGAATCTCAGCACTTACAAGCACAATGTTAACGTTTCAATAAACATTTCACTGGCAATATGCAACTCAAAAACACTCACTCCTATAACATTTAAACAAACATATATTTTTCTGTATGTAAAATAGGCTATAATTGCACATACATACTGATGCAGAAGGTGTATGATGCTGTTGTCACTATTTAGCAGCACTGCTGTTGTGTGCATCTGTAGCTGTATTAATAGATACTGTGGAAACATGCAGGAAGTTACAAAACCTCGAGCTCAGAAAGTGAACTACAATTATGAAA
Organism: Sinocyclocheilus anophthalmus; assembly: GCA_018155175.1. Taxonomy (NCBI): domain Eukaryota; kingdom Metazoa; phylum Chordata; class Actinopteri; order Cypriniformes; family Cyprinidae; genus Sinocyclocheilus; species Sinocyclocheilus anophthalmus. The sequence goes on along the minus strand of JADLZN010002742.1, from coordinate 383,147 downwards.
GATTTTCTGTTAAAAGTTTGTTCTTTAAAAAATATCTTCAGAAATGTAGGGGGAAAATACGTTATATAAATATAATCAAGTTTCTTATTGACTAGGATTTTTTTAGCTATGCTTTGAGAAAATGCTGTCACTCCACTCACAGGTGTTTCGGACATATGGTCAGTAATGAACAAATCATTCTTCTGAATAGGATCTTTTTAATGAAACTGTGGAACTGGTCCACAAAGCTGATAATCTGAATCGACTGTTTCACTCAAGTTGGTTCTTGAAACCTCAAAACCTCACCGACTCATTGAATTTGTTTTATAATGATCCAGGCCACAGCTCACTTACTCATGAATCCACAGCTGGATGGCAGGGATGTTAAATAAAAATGCAATAGTGACATTTAGTAGGGAACAGAGAGAACATTTAATTTGGCTTATTTTGTTTAAATGTGCTGATTTATTTGCTAATTTTGTTTAATTAAAACTATAAATTATGATAGGGCTGTCAAAAAATTAAAGTTATTTTTTAAATGTATTATTTTTGTAAAGAAAACAAAAATAAATAGTGTTTTTTAGCATAACATATAACATAACATATAATGGCATATAAAACTACAGAAATCTATTTCTGAAGCATTGTTCTTTACTCGTCTCAGTCATTTTCTTCTACAAGGCTTTTCCTGTTTTCACCCCTTCAGAATCAGATGTGTCACCTAATATCAATATCAGAGAGTTATATAAATAACATTGCTAAATTACATTTAGTCATTTATTTATCATCAAAGAGCCTTACAGATTAGGAACTTCACCATCAATTTATCATCAATAAAGCTGTAGAGGACACTGCATTAGTGACCTCTGCTGGAGAAAAGAAGAGAGAAGTGCAAAATGCAAAAATTGAAAGAAAAAAAAACATTAATGCAAAATTATCAGATCATCTTCAGTTCAGTTAATCATTTCGATAAAGCACACAAGTCTTTATACTATCCCTAAAGTTTGTCTGCTCAACACATTCAAAAAATTACACACATAAACAAACTGAATGTGATGCATTGTCAATCATACATAAATAAATATTAGTACTTTCTGTAATAGTATAAACTTTAAATACACTGTAATTTTTATAGTTATCATCAATAAATCCAATTTGTTTCGATGTCAAACTACATATTGCTTGTTCCACAGCTAGCCATATTTTAAACGTTCATACTTTAACTGAATTCATTGTTTTAAAAATTGTTTTCACAATGAACGGATTTGCTATTTGAATATATTTTGAAAATGATTATTTAAATAAAATCAAATACATGCAAATCATTGATTATAAACTACGTCATGATTTTTTTGAGTGCAGAAAGTGTCATTTATGTATGACTGACAAATATGCATAACGTTTAGTAAAACTGTGTAATCCCAAATGGTATGGGGTGGGGGGGGGGGGTGGGGGGACATGTTGCAATTAAAAATATATACATTTAGGCCAAAATATGTTTTGAGTGCACAGCAGTTTCATATCTGATACTAAAGCACTTCAGTTGACTGCAAAATGAGTGATGTGTGAGGCATCAAAATAAAATGCATTTGTATTGGCATGTACAGTCTGTAGTTGTAATAATTAGTAGCAATTACATAATAATAGATAATAATAATCACTGGAGAAAAGAATAGCATTTTTATTCTGAGTTGAGTAAGCACATCCAAAAAAGCCTTGGTTTCTGTGCATATACAAAATAGACCTCATTAATATTAGCACCACTGACGTTAATATTTCTTTTCACAGATAAACTTCATCCGATATTTGCAAAAAACATCAAACCAACTTTCTAAATAGTTTAAATCATTTTTCATAATTGCACAGTTTTCCGCTTCTTTCCAGTTATCAGGTTCACTTTTCCCAGATTCTCTCTTGTACCAAAACCTTCAAAAGCAGAAACAGGCGATCAGAGTAAAAACAATATTTATCCTGCAATAATATTTTGTAAAAAACCATGCTGTTGCTTTTTTTTTTTAAATCATGCCATTATGCCATTATGCAAAGATTTAAACGTTCCAGTAATATAGGGATCATGATGAACGGTAATAATAAAGTAATTTTTTAATGTATTTTTGTTACATTGATTAACTTAAGTAATTGTAGTCAGAGTTCTTACTGTACTCCAGTTTCATTGAGAGTTTGGTTATTCACCCAAACCCAGCGTCCTTCAGTTTCCAGATCATTGAGACCAATCCAGTGCCATGCTTTAATTTTAGAAACCAGAAAGCTCTAATGGAGAAAACATCACATGCAATGCTGTTTCTGGATATTGTGATTTAAACAGGTCAAACATATAATTCTTTGATTTAACTTACATCCAACTTGAAATTTTCTCACCTGTTCTGTTAGGCTGGTTATGGTGACCAGATCAGCTCCTTTTGAAACACAGAAAGCCCGACTGCTTGACCAGTCCATTTTATTACAGCTGAAGAAGTACAACTTTCCATGAAAAGATGTCAAGCTCATATCACAGTTCAAAGACTGAGCTGTAAATGCTGAAATAAAAAGCATGTAAAAACGATCCTTTGTTTAGTTCATGATGCTTTTGAAATGAAAAAAAGGGGAAAAAAATTGGTTTAATATGCAGACATTTTCAAACTCTTTGCCTAATCTTTCATGGGTCTGAAGTACAGACGGCTCACCTTCATAAAGGGACAGTTCTCTAACTCTGGTGCAGTTGGCTGTAAGTTCCTCAATATTTCTCACCATGACTGGTTCAGAAACTGTTATTAAAAAAAGAAAACAAGTGGTTGGAGAAATGTGTTCAAAAGACTGACTTGTATTTGCTTAACAAAAAGAAATGAGTTGAATCAAAGCCGGTTCAGAATTAGTAGGCTACACTTTGTCCTAGTAGGTGCATGAGTCTGAATCTAACATAACTCACTATTGTTGATGTGGAGATGTTCAATAACTCTGCTGTAATTGCCATTGGCTGTCAGTTCCTCAAGCCGTCTTGTCATGACTGGTACAGAAACAGTTATGAAGAAAATGGAAAACAAAAGCAAGCAGACAAATTCACTCTCGTAGTCCTTTCTCTTAACACACTGTTAATGAAACATGTTTCTTGGATTCTTAAACATATTGTACTCACTTGTGTTATTAGTTTTCTGGGCAGACAGTTGCATTGAAACATTGACATCTGATTAAAGACAAAACAGTAGCAGTGATGTCACTGATATATCTACAGTGTCAAGAAAAATATGTGAACCCATTGTAAATAGTTGGTGTTCTGCCTTGATTGGACATAAAATGTCAACTGATCTTCACCAAAGTCACAAGTACAGACAAACACAATGTGCTTAAGCTAACACACACAACATAATCTTTCATGTCTTTATTGAACACATTCCATTAAACATTCACAGTGCAGTGGAAATAAATCATGCAAGTGAGCTTTACCATTACCAACATTTTTTTAAATTAATTTTATTTTCATTATTTTGAGTTTCATGAGTTATTCACGAGTCCCTTGTTTTGTCCTGAGCAGTTAAACAGGCCACTGTTCTTCTGAAAAATCCCCCAGGTCCTAGTTGGTTTTCCAGCATGTTCTGCATATTTGCATCATTAAAGCAGTGACTGGGATTTTGAGATTTGTGTTTTCACACGGGTGAATGCTAGAACAAACAAAACTGTGTAGGTCCTGAATTTTTCAGAAGAAATGTACTTATTTGTAAAGACGTGGAAGATTATAATTGTTTGCGTGTTGTTCGCTTAAGCATATTGCGTTTGTCTGTTGTACAAACCCGATTCCAAAAAAGTTGGGACACTGTACAAATTTGAGTAAAAAAGGAATGAGGTGTGGAAGTTTCACAATTTCACTATTTATTCAGAATACAAACATCGATGAATAGCAAAGCGTTTTTAAAACTGAGAAAATGTATCCATGTGTAAGGGAAAACAACACATAGTGATTGTAAAAGTTTCATGGGATCATCATACACATCTCCAAAAAAGTTGGGACTCAGCAGTTTACCCCGTGTGGCCTCCCCTCTTCTTTGAACAGTCGGCTACACACATGTACTTGCGGGAAGTTATTTTTGTGTGTGAGTGTATTATTTTTTTCTTCTTTTCGTTGATGGACGATTCGGGCTCAGGTCGGTTCCTATATCATCTTTCCGATATTTTGTAGGTTTTCTTGTAGTGTCCCATTACTGCTCATACAGGCTTCTCAGTTGCTCAGACTGGTCTAGGCTTCTTTGTCGCATTTCATCTCTAATTATGCCCCCTAATTTCTCTTTATGTTTCTATGGGTGAAAGTCGGACTGCCAGGCCCGCGCGCGCAATTTCAGTATCCCCGGATCTTTCTATTCGCCTAGCTGGATGTTTTTTTGTAGATTGAAAGGACTCGCGCGCGAGTATGATGGGTAGATCGTTTTTTTCTGGATATTTTCTATTGTTGTAAATATGCAGCTAAGGTCTCCATTTGAAAGAGACGAAGTTATTTGGTTTGGGAGATATCTATCTGGTTGTTTTTCTCCTTGTGTAGTACTTGGTCTTATTTTATTCTACCTTTGTCAGCTGATCTGGTGCCCTCCTTGACCATCGATTGTGTTCAGTTGCCTATGCCACACGCGCTCATGTAACCCCATACCATCAGAGAGGCAGGCTTCTGAACTGAGCGCTGATAACCACTTGGGTTGTCCTTGTCCTCTTTAGACATGGCGTCCCAGTTTTCCAAAAAAAAACTTAAAATTTTGATTCGTCTGACCACAGAACAGTTTTCCACTTTGCCACAGTCCATTTTAAATGAGCTTTGGCCCAGAGAAAACGCCTGCGCTTCTGGATCATGTTTAGATATGGCTTCTTTTTTGACCTATAGAGTTTTAGCCGGCAACGGCGAATGGCACAGTGGATTGTGTTCACCGACAGTGTTTTCTGGAAGTATTCCTGAGCCCATGTTGTGATTTCCATTACAGTAGCATTCCTGTATGTGATGCAGTGCCGTCTAAGGGCCCGAAGATCACGGGCATCCAGTTTGGTTTTCCGGCCTTGACCCTTACGCACAGAGATTGTTCCAGATTCTCTGAATCTTTGGATGATATTATGCACTGTAACTTCAAACTCTTTGCAATTTTTCTCTGAGAAACTCCTTTCTGATATTTTTCGCCGCAGCATTGGGGTAATTGGTGATCCTCTGCCCATCTTGAGACACTGCCACTCTGAGAGGCTCTGTTTATACCCAATCATGTTGCCAATTGACCTAATAAGTTGCAAATTGGTCCTCCAGCTGTTCCTTATATGTACATTTAACTTTTCCGGCCTCTTATTGCACCTGTCCCAACTTTTTTGGACATGTGTCTAGCTCTCATGAAATCCAAAATGAGCAAATATTTGGAATGACATTTCAAAATGTCTCACTTTCAACATTTGATATGTTATCTATATTCTATTGTGAATAAAATATAAGTTTATGAGATTTGTAAATTATTCCATTCCTTTTTTACTCACAATTTGTACAGTGTCCCAACTTTTTTGGAATCGGGTTTGTAACTTTGGTGAGGATCAGATAACATTTCATGACCAATTAATGCATAAATCCCATTCAATTCCAATGGGTTAACATACGTTTTCTTGGTACTGTGTATCTGTATCTATCTTAATATAAATATATCAGTTATACTCACACAGTATCCCCAGAATACAGAGACCTCCAAGAGCAAAAACCAGACAGACAGCAAAAACAATCAGAAGAACTTTAGTCCGTTTAGGGAGAGTGGAGTTACCTGTGGTTATAAATTTGATTAAAGGTACCTTTGAATCAGTGTATTATTTAAGTCCAAGAAACTGCCAGAATTTTAGATGAACTAATTTCTGACATCTAGGTATATGTAGAAATATATTAGGTTATATAGTATTATATATATATATAATATACGATATATAATGATAGCCTATGAATTATATATATATATATATATATATAATAAGACAACATGTACAACCTCACATTGTACCTTCATTGTCATGAGAAACACGAATCCAAATTAGTTGAAATCTAATTCATTATAGCTGACTCTGCGTGTGTTTTATGATACTGTATGTATAAATGTACTGAATTATCATTCGATGAATAGAAATTACAAATCTTATTTAATTTTTATATTAAAAGATTATGTAACTTCAGGCCAACCCGCCAGGCGCATGATGAGTTGAAATTCATGATGAATGCTTGTGTGATGCATTTGTTTTGGAGTTGATGTTGTGTGATTGATGATTTGTGTTTGATATGATCTTGAAATTTGTGATTAATGTGATGTGATTTGTGTGAATTGAATTTTTGAGTGTGGATACTTTGTGATGTTGATTCATATGGCTGTTGTTCGTTTGAATGAACTGAATGAGATGATGTGTGTTGAATGTGAGATGATGACCCACTCGTATGAAAAATGATGATTGTCGAGTGGCTTTTGATTTATTTGTGTGATCTGATTTTTTGTTTTTGACTTATTTGATTTGAATGATGAAGTGAATTGTTTGTTTGATTTTGAATGTGTGATTGAATTTTTGATATGTGTGTGAATTGAATTGAATATTTGATTTGAATATTCGTGTTTGAATTTTTGACTGCTTTTTGATGCATTTCTCCCATGTTGTATTGAGATTTGACATGATGATTATGTCTGTGAGGATGAGATGAATTGATGAATTTGTCCTTTTGTGATGACTGATTGATTGATGGAATAGATGATTGACGATTGTATGCATTGTGATGATGGAAAATTGTGATTGAATTGTGTGAGTTGTTGAAGGTTTGAACATGATTGAATCTTGTTGACATATTTTATGATGTGGATACCAGTGACTTTTTGTTTTTCATTTTTTTAGGCGAATTGATGAATATGAATTTATGGGAATTTATTTGATGTGAGGAAGTTGATTGTTGGGCGACTTTTTGTGTGTGAGTGATTGATTCATGTTTTTGATGTTTGATTGAACTGATTGTTTTGATGAATTTTTGATTGAGGATGAAGTGCAATGGAATGTGTGATGATTTTGTTTTTGGACTTCCATGTTGATGAATGAATTGTTTTGGAGCTTGGGTTATTTGATTTGCTGATTTGTTGATTGGGATGTTGATGCATTTTGGATGGAACTGATGATGTTGATTTTGTGACAGGTTGAGAACTGGTCCCCAATGTTGCTGGAACCTATTAGTTTTTGTGGTGTTGTATTTTTTTCTGAATGTGAATTGCCTTGTTGTGGATGTTTGAATTTTGATGAGTGTGATGGTTTTTGTGATTTTTTGTTGTTTGTGTGGAATTTTTGTATTAAACATGATCCCGGATTTTGTTTGTTGTGGTGATTTGTTGCTCTTTTGTTTATTGCAATGATGGTTTTGTATTAATCCTGATGTTGATTTGAATGCCGACATGTTATGATTGATGGGAATGTGACGTTTTTAATTTGATGTTTGAAAATTTGAATGTTTTATTTTATGATGAATTGATTTGAAATTTGCTTCTTGAATTCGTGAATTTGTTCTGAATGGAAGTCTTTTTGATAGGATTCTGAATTTGTGCTGGTGAAATCTGAACATGACTGACCAATGGGCCCATGTTTGGTGGGGATGTGAAGCTCATGATGCGTTGTGGATTTTTTTGATTTAGAATTACCTATCTTGATTTTTGGATTCATTGATGACTGAATTGTACGATTTCGTATTCTTGTGTGACTTGTGTGATGAGATGCTGTGAACTGATTTTTGTTGGCATTTTTGATTACTGAATTCTTTGATTGGAGTGATGAATTGTTGTGTACTCATATGAAATGACATTTTTTTGATATGAGAATATTGTTGATTGTGATGATTGGATGATTTTTGTTGGTTCTGATTTGATTGCATTGATTTTCTTTTTTGGATTTGCTATGATTTTTGGATTGAGGATGTGGTTGCTTTATGTTGATGATTTTTGATGATGAATTTTGGAATTTATGATTATGAATTAGTTTTTGAAATTGGTTTGTTCATGTTTGTAGATGGAAGATGAATGAAGTGGAGAATTATTTTGAATTCTTGTTGAATGAATTTTTTTTTGATGATTCTGTTGTTGCTGATGTGAATAATGTGGTGATATTGATCTCATGTGTCCATGAATTTAGGAATTATTTAATGTTTGAGTTTGTTCAATCCCATTAAAGATGTGTTAAAAAAGGGAAATAACCACTAATTAATTGATCTGTGTTTTGTTAAGAAGTGTAAATGAGATACGCGAGTATGTTACCTTTCCTTAGAACTATGTTTTAACCAAAGCATTAATGCAGTGTGCCGTTGTATGTTACTGTGGAAGTTAGCCTGTGAAGCGTGCTAATTTCTCTTCTTTGCTTGGATGTCTAGCAGAAGCAGTCTAATTGATTGTAACTACATGTTTCCAACTTATGCAGGTATGATTATGTATTTTTATGTGTTTTGGTGATTTCTTTGTTATGCGTGTTCGAACTTGATGTTGTTATATATATATCAAATGCTTCAATGTGGGCGATTGAAGAGGTACATTATATAAGTTGAATTTGAATAATAGGCCTAAGTGTGTGATGCATAGTGCCAATGTATACTGTGATATTTCTTTGGTATTCACTGTTGACTGCATTAAGGGAAGTATTTTATATAACACATGTTCTGCTTATATAGTAATGTACTTGATGTGATATTAGTTATATTATTACTATTTTCTTTATATTACTTCTTTATTACTGTGAAATATGAGATTCTCTATATTGCGCTCTTGCTTTGGTCCGCGGGAGGTCTGAGCAGAGCGAGCAGAAGGTGGCAAATTGATTGTACAATGATTGATAACTACATGTTTCTAGCTTATGCAGATTACACAGCCTCTTGGATAAAAGAAAAACCACTGAACTAGCAGACCGACTCCAGTCTTTATTCCACACAACACAAGGCAGAGGGGTAGCCAAGTCGTTGCGACTCATCCCGGTTACAGTCGCACACCAGTGTGCATGCACTCATAGAAAACAATGTGTTCAAATTTTAAAGACATTTCTTTTTTTCTTTAATTGACAGTGTTGACTGTGTTTGATTCCCAGGGAGTGCATGAACAGATCAAATCTATTACTTGAATACAATGTAAGTCGCTTTGGACGAAAGTGTACTACCAAATGTGTATTTGTTGAATGAACATAAGAAAACCAGTCCTAAATCATTAAAATAGAAATGAATGCATACTGCTAATATTTAAGCCTTACCTTTGTATCGAGAGCATTTCTCACCTGAAGCAACTGTTGCAAGTACGAAGCTAGAATTTTCATACATTGAATCCATGAGACGTGCACTACTATCTAATGAGACAAAAAAAACGTGCCCTGTGAGACTAGTGCTGGTTGAGATAGCTGAGAATAAGGAAGTCACATAAAGTGTCATCCTTATTAATACAGACAGGATGTTATGGGTCTGAAAAACAAACAGAGCAACTATATGTTTGGGTATGTGATTGATGTGAAAATAAGGTATAATAAAATATAGATTTTAGATTTTGCTGCAGCAGTTAATGCCACCTCCTAAAATGTATTATTATTATTTTGCAGTAGTTATAATAAAAAAAATCATAATGGTATAGTAGATGTTTCTTCAGCATCAAAACATGCTTTTTCCTGTTTTCGTCCCTTCAGATGTCACCCAATAAATCAGACGGTTGTAAAATAACATTTACATCAAGTCCTAGTCCACTCTTTTATCCAAATAACTTAACAAGCAATTTCTCATACTAAGAAATCAGTAAAGCTGTAGAGCATACTGCATTACGTTGTGAACATGCAAAATCATCAGATTATAAGTGATTAAAATATTTTCTGCTTCTCACACAAACCTACTATATGGCTTCAGAAGACTTAAAATGGCAATAGTACACATTATATTTACACTATTCATTTAGCGATAACACATGAGTATTATACTGTAAGTTAACTTTACATGAGAAAGCAAATCCCTCTCGCTAATTTTGTCTTTTTAAAAGAAGCTTCAAAAAAGATTGAAAGTTGCCATTCTCATCTCCCAGACTAGCACAGTTCTCTCCAGACATGGTTTCTCCAGTTATCAGGTTCTGTCTGCCCCTCACTGAACAAGAACCTTTAAGAAACAAACAGTATTGGTAAAGAACAATTTTTGTAATTATTGTTATTATTAAAACAGCTATAGTTTAGGTTATTGATTCACATCTGGGATGGTCGTGTTTTATGTTGTTTTTATTACTTTTTTGGCTCTCAGCTAATAAATTCACAATCATTTGTCATTCAAACTACGGCGTTTACCTGCTGTATTCATTCTACAGTGATTTATGACAGATAGTTCTTACTGTACTCCAGTTTCATTGAGAGTTTGGTTATTCACCCAAACCCAGTGTCCTTCATTGTCCAAATCACCAAGACCAATCCAGTATGTCGCTTTAATTTTAGAGATCAGGACATCCTAAAGGGGACATTTTTTTTTTGGTTATTTTACACATCTTTTATCTCATTGAATACAAATTACTTGCCAAACTCAAGCCGGAAGCACTTCACATCTTGGGTTAACAATTTCTGCAGCAACAGTGCAGGAAACAGTGAGTGGTTTTGTTTGGTTTCTTCCTCTTGAGATTCAAGCACTCGTGGTTTCATCGCGGATGGTTTGAACATTTTTTTTTTTGTAATCATACTCATTTTGTGTCAACTGTTTGCACAAATGCTGATCAATACCATTACTAGTAGTGGTTGACCGACATTGATTTTTGACAGCTGATGCCGATACCTTAGAGAGCAGGGTGGCCGATGGCTTATACTGTATATATACAGTGGGGAACATATTTATTTGATCCCCTGCTGATTTTGCAAGTTTGCCCACTTACAAAGAAATGAAGGGTCTGTAATTTTTATGGTAGGTTTATTTTAATAGACAGAGAAAGAATATCCAGAAAAAAACAGGTTATATAAAGTTTAGAAATTGATTTGCATTTCAGTGAGTGAAATGAGTATTTGATCCCCTACCAACCAGCAATAATTCTGGCTCCCACAGACTGGTTATGTGCCCATGTGGAACACAGATTAGTCCTGCCACTTTAAGAAGTTACTCTAACATCAGCTCGTCCACACAATCTGTATCTTCCATTCCAACCTCTCCCACCACCATGGGCAAGACCAAAGAGCTGTCAATGGATATCAGAGGCAATATTGTAGATCTGCACAAGGCTGGAATGGGCTACAAGACCATCAGCAAGAAGCTTGGTGAGAAGGAGACAACTATTGGTGCGATTATTCGGAAATGGAAGAAATACAAAACAACCATCAATAGGCCTTGGTATACCCACATACACACCTGCAGGTAAGTCATAGAATAAATACCTTACAGATGAATCTCTTTAACTAGGATTCTGCTTTGTCTTATTCAGTTATTCAACTAAACTGTTAAAACAATTTTAGTTGATTTAGTATTTTGTGTTAATGCCACTTAAAACATACATGAGAGAAGATGAAAAAAGTTTATCTGTGAAAAGGAATATCAGTTTACCCCATCAGTGATAGCAATTAAAAGGTCTGCACACAAAACAAGGCCCTTTTGAATTTGCTTACTCATGTCATATTACAAATGCTGTATTTTTCCTTCAGTGAATTTAACTGAAAGCTCTATTATCTATCCTGTCTTACGTTTTTTGTTACCTTAAATATCACTCACCCTGCAGTCAGTTTGATTCTTTAGTATCATATATGAAACTGCTGTGGTTAGCAGATGGCAGCCTTGTGGGATTTCTTGTTATTAAATCTCATGTGAATAAACAGCGTTAGCTAACTGCAGAAGTTTAAAAAATAGCAAAATCTGTTTTGTGTCTAAAAATAAATGTTCATGAACCTTTAAGGATAGTACAAGACTTGTGTGCTATAATATAAATGCAATGTGCACTACAGCTATTTCAAGTCTCCTTAAGCAATACAGTAGGTTTTTGTGAGAATTTAGATGAAATTTAATCACTGATAATTTTGTATTTTTACATGTATTTTTGCCTGTTCTGCCACTTTGTATTTCTCTGTTCTTTACTCCACAAGAGGTCACTAATGCAGCTCCATTGATGATAAATTGTTTGAAGTTCCTCATTTGTAAGTCGCTTTAATGATAAAAAAGAGTGTAATAAATAACTAAATGTAAGAAAAGCCTTGTAGAAAGCAGATGAGTGACATGAGAAATGCTGCAGAAATTGATCTGTCCATAGACTTTATATTCAGTTATGTTTTGCTACAAAACATTTTTTTTATTTTCATTTTTTTTTTAAAGTCAGAATGCACAATACTGAATGGCTGTCCAATGAGAATTATGTCTGTTGATTATAGTGTAGTTCCAACACCAGGGGATCACTGGAACTTAATGTGCTTTATCATTTATGAAACTTGTGCTGTTCTTCTCTTGAGATGACAGTTGCATTGAAACCATGATGTGCTTCTTGTTCAGTGATTCAAAATCAGCAAGGGTATTATTATCTGATTAAAGACAAAACAGCAGCAGCAGTGCATGGTGTCAAGCAGCTTTGGACAAGCAAGTTAAAAAGTGTTCCAAGCTAAACTTCAAACTCCTCTTTCAATAATGTTTATGTTTTAAGTATAAGCTTATGTTTTAGCGTTTGATTCTGTCAATTAAATGGCGCATCAGAGCTGCTTTGGAACATCTTATTTTCTTATTTTTATTTGGCTCCATGTATGAATCAACAATGCAGTGATATAAAATTGGAGCCCGGTCTCATGAAAATGCGTATAAATAGTACGCCAAATAAAAACGAAAACTCGTGGTATTGATGCGCAAAAACGGACTTTGGCGTGCATATGATACGCATGTGTTTGGCGTGCATATAATACTCAGTTTTCGCGTGCATATGATACGCAGATTTCGCGTACATATGATACGCATCTACCCCACAACCCTAAACCTACCCATGGCGTAGCATATACACGCCAAAGTTTTAGATATACAGTATGAAAGGCAGACAAGATCAGTTATAATTCAGCATGCAAAGAGATGGAGGAACATACACTTATCACAATTCAATACAATTGAATACAATTAATTGTATTTAAATAATGAACTAATTTAATATAGTATCAGTTATGAGTTATGCTCACAAAGCATTCCTAGAGCACAGAGACCTCCAACAGCACAAACAAGAGAGAAATCCAGAACAATCAGAACAAAGAACTCCATTTTGGGAAAGTGCCTGGGGTCAGAAATGAAGTGTTGCAGTGATAAAGTGTCCCAGACAAGTAACTTCTCAATCCCTGACATTTAAGGTCCTCCTTTTGGGGTCAGTGATGTATTTCTGAATAGGTTCAAGGTGTAAATTGGACGTTCATCATGATATATTCTGACATCAGTTCTCTTAGCTGTACAATTTTTGTAGATCGCTCAAAACATGCTGTGATATGATTACAATTTGATTAGATTCAATGTGCCAATTTTACAAAACCAGTTACATTTTTTTTTATTAATTCACAAATGTAAACAAAATATAACATGAACATTCAATTGAACTCAGTATCTCTATTAGGATATATCCAACAAAATTAGGTACTCCAGTCATTGGAGAAAAAAATTATACAGAAATATAAAGTTGTTAAAACTGATCAAATATTTGATTAGCTCAGGGACATCTTTTTATAACGGTCAAACAGGTCGTCCAGCAGTCTCTTTTGTGAGATATTTCTAAAAGACGTTGTGCAGATGTGGCTAACATGAGAGCGTCACCACTAATAGGTTCTGCGTAACTTTTCTCTTAAATTTGACTTTATGGCCATTGTTCTTTGTGTTCTTTAAAAGACCTCAAAGCATTTGAGGGGAATTAAGACTAATACTAACAAAATGAGGATTCTTGATATTGGTCATGTGATAAAGAGTTACAGTATTTATTGAAAGAAATACTAATTTGATATTATCTCCTTTAAATTATAGCACTGTGGTTTAATGAATGAAACAATTTACACAAAAGGTCTTTCTGCTGTGATAATCTTCCTAGTATGATCTTGATATCTGTTCTTCTCAGAAAAGTGTTCAATTCTTTATCTTTCTGAACTCTGTGGTATCATTTAAACAAACATACGAACAAACAAACAAAAGAACATTCTGTAACATGTCAGTAATATCTTACCTCTGTACTGAGAGCATTTGCCACCTGAAGCTGTTGCTGAAGACAAGTAATCAACATTTTCATAGTTTGAATTCATTTCATTACATTACTTGAAGCACAGAAGCCGCAGACATATTAGTACAGTAATAAGAGTCATTTGTACAGACAATACCAATCATCACATTTTTTTTCAGGTAAAATGTGATGATTGAATGATTGAACAGTATTTACAAGCACAATGTTAACATTTGAATAAATATTTAACTGGCAATATGCAACTTGAAAACACTCACATGTCCTATAACATTTAAACAAACATATATTTTTCTGTATGTAAAATAGGCTATAATTGCACATACATACTGATGCAGAAGGTGTATGATGCTGTTGTCACTATTTAGCAGCACTGCTGTTGTGTGCATCTTTAGCTGTATTAATAGATACTGTGGAAACATGCAGGAAGTTACAAAACCTCGAACTCAGAAAGTGAACTACAATTATGAAAGACTTTCTGTTAAAGGCTTGTTCTTTACATATATCTTCAGAAATGTATGGGGAAAATATGATTTATGATATGATATAATCAAGTTTCTTATTAACTAGGATTATTTGGCTATGCTTTGAGAAAATGCTATCACTCCACTCACATACTTTATTCTGGACACATACAAAACATACAGAAAATGATGGGTTGTTTCAACCCAACTTTGGGTCAAATATGGACTAACCCAACAGTTGGGTTAATTTTTTTAATTACATTTTTAACCCAAAAGTTGGGTTAGTCCATATTTGACCCAAAGTTGGGTTGAAACGACCCAGCATTTTTTAGAGTGTAGATTTCACATTTTCCTTATGTTTTACATCAAGCTAATAATTATTTCTAGCAGATAACTGCTCAGAACTGCATGGCTGCTATAGCTGCAATGTAACGATATTCCTAAAACATTCCAGTGAGTGATTATTCTTAAACTTCTGCAATTAATTTGGCCTTAAGTGCTTAATGCACAGACTTTGTTTAGTAGATCATATTAGTCTTTTTTGCTCTCTACTTTTGTACTTTATAAGAAATTTAACATTTAACATTGAATCTTCATTTTTCAAAATATAACAGCAATGATATTCAAATGTTAAACTGCTATTAATAATTTTTTACATGCATATTTTAAGTGACGTGACATGTGACATGTGGCCAAGTATGGTGACCCATACTCGGAGTTAGTGCTCTGCATTTATCCCATCCAAAGTGCACACACACAGCAGTGAACACACACACACTGTGAACACACAGCCGGAGCAGTAGGCAGCCATGTTTTTTGCTGCGGCGCCCGGGGAGCAGTTGGGGGTTCGGCGCCTTGCTCAAGGGCACCTCAGTCGTGGTATTGAAGGGGATTGGTCTTGTCCTCCTTGCATTTATACTGTACAGTGATTGCTCTGATTCTTGCATGCATCAGACTTGTTTTCTTGCTTACAAGTTTAATATTCTTAGAATTATTCTTTTCGTGTACAGGTTACTGAGCATAAAATAACAGCACTTTCGGTTAGTTTTTTTGTGCTTGACATACAGGTTTTCTGCATTTAGTAACTGATTCCTTTATACTTGATATTTTAGTGCTTAAAGCTCAAAAGTTATTTATTTCCTTTTACATTCAGTCATTGATATGTGTTTGTATAAGGCAAAAATTTCACTCACTTATATTATCTTATGAAATATAACAGTATAACTTCAGTTCTGCTTTGTTAATTGAATGGATATTAAGAAACTTTTAGGCTTTTATATATCAAAATGAATGCAATACAATACAATACAATTCCTGCTGTGTTTTCAAAGGCTAAATGCTAAGTTACTGCAAGTTAGGTACTTTTACTTGTTTTTCAATGTCCTATTATTGATAATGTGTGAGTGTATGTTTTGATATTAATTACAATTACTGTTCTTGAATGGCCCAGCCAGAGCCCTGACTTAAACCCAATTGAGCATCTTCCCCCCCCCTGGAGAGACCTAAAAATGGCTGTCCACCAACGTTTACCATCCAACCTGACAGAACTGGAGAGGATCTGCAAGGAGGAATGGCAGAGGATCCCCAAATCCAGGTGTGAAAAACTTGTTGCATCTTTCCCAAAAAGACTCATGGCTGTATTAGATCAAAAGGGTGCTTCTACTAAATACTGAGCAAAGGGTCTGAATACTTAGGACCATGTGATATTTCAGTTTTTCTTTTTTAATAAATCTGCAAAAATGTCAACAATTCTGTGTTTTTCTGTCAATATGGGGTGCTGTGTGTACATTAATGAGGAAAAAAATTTACTTAAATGATTTTAGCAAATGGCTGCAATATAACAAAGAGTGAAACATTTAAGGGGGTCTGAATACTTTCCGTACCTACTGTATATGTAGGTGACAAATAAAGAACCTTGAACCTTATGTGTTTATCATCAATAAATCCAATTGGTTTCAATCTCATACATTGTAACCAACTGAGTATTGCTTGATCCACAGCTAGCAATATTTTAACCATGTTTATACTTTTTAACTGAATAAATGTAATTTTCACAATGAACATGTTTGTGCTGGTTCTCAGCTATTTGAATTCATGCATTTCAAAAATGATGCCATGATTTGACTGACAAATATGCATCACATTAAGTTTATTAGTTTGTTAAAAATGTGTAAGTCAAATGGGCAGAAATTTGATATGCAATTCAAATATATGAATCTTACATTTAGGCCTAAATATTTTTTGAGTGCACAGCAGTTTCATAAAGGATACTTAAGCACTTAAATAAAAATCAAAATGACAGGATACATAATAACTGAGCTTCAGTTCAATCACTGGAGAAAAAATGCATTTTTAATCTGACATGAGTAAATAAATCCAAAAGAGCCTTGTTTTCTGTGCATATACATAATAGACCTTGTTAAGCATCACTGATGGAGGTAAATTATTTCTTTTCACAGATAAACTTCCTCTTAGAATTGCAAGAACTATCAAACCAATTGTTTAAATAGTTGAAATTGTTGTTCACAAGTGCACAGTTTTCTCCAGTGAGATCCTCTTCTTTCCAGTTATCAGGTTCACTTATCTCAGAATCTCTCCCGTGCCAAAACCTTCAAAAGCAGAAACAGGCGATCAGATATAAAATAATATTCTTCCTTACAGTAATATTTTGTAGATTTTGTACGCTTTTGTAAAATATTCCATTGTTGCAAATATTTTAATGTTTGAGTACCATGATAAATCATAATAATACACTTGATTAAAAAAAACAATATTTTAAATATATTGCTAAACAAATAATTGCAGTATTTCTTACAGTACTCCAGTTTCATTGAGAGTTTGGTTATTCACCCAAACCCAAAGTCCCTCAGTGTCCAGATCATTGAGACCAATCCAGTATGTATCTTTAATTTTAGAGGCCAGAAACAGCTAAAAGAGAAAAGGTACATTTTTCAAAATCTTCATAAGCTAAAAACACAGAATTTGTAATAATACACTTTTTTATGCTTGTGCATTTTGTTAAAAAACCACAACAACAACAACAGTGCAATTCTGTTTCTGAATATTGTGTTTTAACAGATTAAAAATATAAAGTTCTTTGAGTGCACAACCAACAGTGATTACTTAAAAATTTCTCACCTGTTCTGTTAGGCTGGTTATGGTGACCAGATCAGCTCCTTTTGAAACACAGAAAGCACGACTGCTTGACCAGTCCATTTTATTAAAGCTGAAGAAGTACAACTTTCCATGAAAAGATACCAAGCTCATATCACAGTTCAAAGATTGAGCTGTAAATGCTGAAATAAAAGCATATGAAAATGTATCCATTCTTCAGACCATGACATACTTGAAATAGTACAGAAATGTTCAAACGCTGTCTGAAAGGGTCTGGAATCAGCTCACCTTCATAAAAAGACAGTCGTTCTCCAACTATGCTGTAGTTGGCTGCAAGCTCTCTCACCATGACTGGTACAGACAGTTATGAAGAAAGATAAGTAAAATAAGTGGTTGGAGAAATGTATTCCAAAGACTGACTTGTATATACTAAACAAAACAAATAGGCTAAATCAAAGCTGGCTGAGAAGTGGTACTCTTTGTCCAAGTAGGACTGAAACTAACATAACTCACTATCGTTAATGCGGAGATCTTCTGTAACTCTGGTGTAATTGGCTCGAAGTTCCTCAGTCTCTCTCACCATGACTGGTACAGAGGCAGTTATGAAGAAAACAAGAAAAAAAGCAGACAAAGTCAGTCCTGTAGTCCTTTCTCTTTATGCACTGTTAATGAAACTTTGCTGTATTGAATGGGTTAAAAATTACTGGTGACATTAGTTTCCTGGGCAGACAGCTTCACTGAAACACTGACATCTGTTTAAAGACAAAATATAAGCAGTGATGTCACTGATACATCTCTATGTGTTATGTCCACTATACTGTATTTATTAGTTATACTCACACAGTATACTCAGAGCACAGAGACATCCAAGAGCAAAAAACAGAGAGACTGCAAAAACAATCAGAAGAACTTCTGTCCATTTAGGTGGACAAAATCTTTCCTGCTCTTCAGTGGAGTTACCTGTGGTAGAAATTTAATGAGAAAATTATTTCTGAACCCTTGAATCAGTACAGAATTTCTGTCTGGAACTATGCCCGAATTTACATTTGGTTAATTTCTGTATAATATATTTTTTAACTAAATAGATTTTCAACACCTGAGACAGCTTGGCCCAACCAGACAGTTTATGAATTGTACTCTTGTACTGAGAACACAGTTTAAAGTTAGTTAAAATCTGCTTTCATCATTGTCGATTCTTGTCTGAATGTATGCCAGTGTCATTTTAATGCAATCATTGTTACCCAAAAGATGTGAGAAATGTACTGAAATTTTAGTTGAAAGGATCAAATTCACAAGTATCATTCTATTTTAAGATTAGGTTCTCTTATAATTTAATAGATTAGGTAATCTCTTAAAATTTACTTGGATAATAATCTTGTAAAAACATAAATAATCTTGGTGACACACATACAAATAAAATATCGCTTTCCTTTGAAAGGCTTCACAGCATCATGAAAACATGAACACTTATAGTCTGCCCACAGGAAATCAAATGGCAACTTCACACCCGTTCATACATCACTGTTGCTTTAGGCAAATATCTAAATATGCTTTTGACAGATCTATATATTTACAACAGATTCACAGATTTACATCTTATTTCACATTCAGCATTACATGTGAACTTTCTGCTTTCTTAACACATGGCATTGGTGTTGGCAGCAACATGCTTGACTTTCTGAGATTTGTATTTATTTATTTACATGACAGTGTTGAGGGTTCAGTTACCCAGGAATGCATAAATGGATAAAATGCTGTGAGCTGTACCACTGACGGCCTTCTCATTACTCGACTTCATCTCTCTGACCACTTCTTTCTCCAGTTCTCTGTCTGTTTACCTTCATGTTCACCACTGACTCGTTGTCTGGTCTCCTTTTGCTGTAACCTCTGCTATCTCCCCGCTATACATTTCTCCTTTGTGGTCTCTACCTCCCTCCCACAACTAACCACTTTTCTTCTCTTGATGTCAGTGTAGCTGCTGACAATCTCTGCCTTGACAATATCTGTCCTCTCACCCCCAGGCCAGCATGTGCAACACCCTCCAGCCCCTGGCTTACAGATGCTCTCCACAATCATCAAACCAAGTTCGGGTCTGCTGAGAGGGAAGGGATCAAGACTAAAAATCCTAAGAAATATCTAAGCAGTGTGCGATATAGCATACTAGCCGGGACAACTTCTTTATGTTTACAGACGTGACATAATGATGCTGCGCCATGCTCGAATTTCCCGCTCGAATTAGCCCAAGTCAAAGCATATATAAAATTATTGTTTTAATTTGTTTAAT
Source organism: Sinocyclocheilus anophthalmus (assembly GCA_018155175.1). Classification (NCBI taxonomy): domain Eukaryota; kingdom Metazoa; phylum Chordata; class Actinopteri; order Cypriniformes; family Cyprinidae; genus Sinocyclocheilus; species Sinocyclocheilus anophthalmus. The sequence continues at coordinate 363,144 of JADLZN010002742.1, read as the reverse complement.
TGTTTTATTTCCAAGTAAATTAAAGTAACGAAAACCAAAAATTTACACATTAAAGGCTATTCGTTACTCATATGAATTTAGTAAACCTATTTTTTAGTAAATATTATTCTGTTAATGAAACAAAGGCTTTAATGACAACTGGTACAGGAGATCTTACCAACATTGTTACCTGCTCTAACCCACATCAAAACATCCCTCACCACTGGCAAATTTCCCACAGCATTTAAGCAGACTCGGGTAACCGCACTGCTCCATCCCACAGCAGGTGAAAACTACAGACCAGGCTCTCTTCTGCCTTTTCTATCAAAAACTCTTAAAAGAGTCGTGTTCAATCAACTCTCTGCTTTTCTCTCCCAGAAAAACCTACTTGATGAAACCAGTCTGGCTTCAAAAGTAGACACTCCACCGAGACCACCTTGCTGACCTTTACTGAAACTCTTCAACTGGCAAGAGCGACCTCCAAATCATCTGTTCTTATTCTGTGTGGCCTGTCTGCAGCCTTTGACACAGTTAATCACCAGATCCACCTATCCACCCTTGCTGACCGAACTGCTGAGATCATCACAACCTTTTCTGCAAGCACTTAACCACCTCACCCCGCCCACTCTTAACTAATGTGACGCATAAATATTATCTGCATATTTTCTCCTCTTCTCTATAGCCTGCTTCCTAATCTTGTCTAATAACCCTGGCATTGTGTACTACGAATGTTGTTGTCTCTTTGACAGAATTACTTTGTTCTTCTTTTTGTAAGTTGGATTTGGATAAAATAATCTGCTAAATGCAAAATGGTCTGAAATAAATAAAGCATCTCCTAAATGTGTAATTGTTAAAAAAAAAACTTTTTATACAGTTACTACAGTGATATAATTACAAATTGTAATGAATACTGATAATATCCCCATCCTTACCTTTGTACTGAGAGTGTATTTCATCTGAATCAACTGTTGAATACATGAAACTAGAGTCCATTTCTTGAGCCTGACAGAAGACGTGTCCACTGAGACTTGAGTGCTGCTTGAGATTGCGGAGAATAAGGAAGTCACATAAAGTGTAATTCTTATTAATACAGACAGGACGTTATGTCTCAATAACAAATCTGTTTGAATATGTGATAGTCAATAAAATATTAAATGAAATAAGGTATAATTATATGTATGTTCTGTCCTTTTGATGTTAAAACTGACTGCAAGAAGAGTGATGTGAGAGCTATCAAAACTAGAAGCTATTGTTTTATTAGGTAAATCTGCTTCATAAATACATTAAAAGTCAGAACAGGAGATATGCTGCATTTAGTTGGGTAAAAGTAAGCAAATCCAAATCCAATTTTGTTCTGCACGTGTAGGGGAGAGTGGGGTAAGTTGAGCCATATTTTACTTAGGTGGTCCTAATAAATAATGCATGCTGCCGTGATCAAAAATACAGTGTGATCAGTATTGTACATTCAATCACTCGTCTCACGTTAATAATGATCAAATAATTACTGTTGCCAGCCGAAGTGTAACAACAACGGAACAGAAGTACCACTAACGGATCAGGGGTAAGTTTCGTATTTCTTTTAAGAAATATCCAAAAACACTTACCCCCTTTATTGTAGGTCCTTTCCTGATCTCTGCCGTGCTTTTCCCGGTTCACAGGGATAATCCCCCCTTCCCGGACGAGCCCACAACTGTTAAAATAAATTGTTTGAGAAGATTAGATCAGGTTGAGTGATGGAGCACAGATGCGGGTACCCGGGACCAGAAGGACACACACACAAGAAGTGTGGTTTACTCAAGGTTCAAGTCTGTGAGGGGTTTATTTATATAGGTAATAGAGGAAGTGAAACTGTGGAAATGGAACGATACAGCTAAGGAAAACAGGTATTCTAAATAATATCTTGTGATTATGATGTAATGCTGGTGCATACAAAGGGGTACAAAGAGTCACAGGGTGTTATAGAATGTCACACACGCTTTGCCCCATAGTTGACCTTTTGGAAAAAATAGCTACCAAGTTAGGCTAATATTTAGCTAATCGATTTGCATGTTTGTATTTGTTGTTAAATCACCTATAAGCATCATAAATATTTTTAGACCTGGATAAATTTGCTTTCATATACCAGCAATTGCATCTGTTATGCAAAAATTTTACTTTGACAAACCAAAAATGTACCCCACTATCATTGTTATCATCAATGATGATTATGTGTCTGTCATGGACACACCAGGCCTATCAGCGATCACAATCACCCGAGTTCTGAGCACGCACACCTGACAATCATCACCAATCAGCACCAATCAGCACCCTGCACTATAAGAGCACACAGTTCACTCAGTCACATTGTCTGATTACCCACCTGTTTGATTCTAACTCGTCTGTGGCCGGAGTCTGAGTTCTGTTATACTGTTATACAGTATCACTGATATAGGTAAATTAATATTTATTTTCATAGCTAAACCTTTTCTGTTGAAAGTTGCCTTTCTCATCTTCCACACTTGCACAGTCATCTGCAGATGGATCCTGTTTTCTCTCTGCCCCTCTCTGAACCAGAACCTTGTAGACACAAACAAGCAATAATGCCTTTGGTTAAGGTAAATCAAGTAAAATGAAAATAAATAACTGGTGGTTTTGCAACAGAGGAAATCACTTTAAAAAAAGTTAAGACAATTAAAAATCGATTCAAAAACACAAACTTTACAGTAAAATTTTTTTTTTTAAATCACACATGGGGTAGAGAACCCCAATGCAGTTGATTTAGAATGGTGCTGACCCAAAAATATAAACTAAGAACTTAATCCATGATGTGAAACGAAACAAACTTGAGCATGACTTGATACTAAACAATGACCTGACACAAGAAGCAACATACTTCAATACATAACAAAGTAAAGCAAACATGAGGGCTTAAATACACAAACAGGGGTAATCACATGACAAACAACCAAAGACAAAATGGGAATGCTAAACAAGATTAGGCAAATGAACATGAACCAATGAGAGTCCAGAACTAATAACATAAAAGACCTGAACTGAAACCATGAACAAAAACCTAGATATGACACCCATCACCTGTAAGTCAAGTTCTTTGCTTTCATTACACTTACATCTAGTATCAATTCATTTAACATTTTTCTGACTTGCCTGTTCTGTTTGGCTGGTTATGGTGACCCGATCGGCTCCTTTTGAAACACAGACATCTCGACTGCTTGAGCAGTTCAGTTTATCAAATACAGTTGAATAAATACAGCTTTCCATGACAAGCTATCCAGCCATCCACAGAGAGATTACAAGACTGAGCTGTGAATAATGAATAAATTAAACCTTTCATTATTTTTTTTATCATAAAGTTAATCACACTGGTTCTATGTGCAAAAATATTCTATCACACTTTGTATGCAAACTGACACTCCCAATCGTAAAGGACAGCCATTGTTTTAGCTGGATGGAAGATTTAAGAATTCTTTTCTTCCTAGGTGATGAAAAGAGATTAAAAGGAGAAACAACAGCCACTTAGAGAAGAACTTAAAAAAAAAAACTGACTTATTAAAAAAAATATGAAAATGTCAAATAAAAGCCAACTCATCATTAAGCGGAATGTGCTCTCTAACTCTTGTGTAATTGGCTTTAAAGTGAAAGTGAAGCAATCAGTCAAGTTTACATTATTTAGTAAACTGATTTCCACTTTAATTAAAAAATATATAACAAATATGATATCCAAGTTGAGTTCTCTTTCGCGCTGTCCAAAAGCTGTAACAAAACATCCTTTTTTTCTTTAAAATGGTTACATTAATCATGTTTGTTATATATATATCTATAGATATATATATAAATAAGTGAAATCATTTCTAAATAATGTAAACTTGTCAGTGACGGCTTCACTTTTACTTTAAGTTCCCTTTTAGTCGGTCACTCTCGACGTCACGTCGATGACCAACGAATTGGGATCCCTAGAGAGACCGCATGGATGTCGTCTTTAAAAATGAGTGCTTCTTTTAGGAACCGCTATTTAGTGTTCTGAAGCGCACCGGGAGATGGCCGCCTCCACACAAACATGGGGTAGTGCGCCTGATGTGGTGCAACCCATTCGACATGGGAAGAACCCCGCCGTGATGGAGGAATCTGCTCTTCGGTAGATGGTGAACGCACCACTCCCTCCCTCGGAGGAGGGCCAGGCTGAGAATCTTTTGTTTCCTTTTTTTTCTGCCACTAACCTCACGGCCAGTGTTACCCAAATTCTCGACAAAAGAGCAATTTCCTCTATTTCTGGGTCCCCAGAGGTGACGGGGGGTTGTGGACGATCTAGTGCTTATCAAACTTACCCTCCTCTCTCGCCAGTGAGCAGCTGTGGGCGGTTCGAGAGTGCGGTCAAACGTACTATGCATGCACCCTCTGCCCGAACGGAGGTGAGTGTTGCACACACGCTGACCCCGCTTCGGACCGGCAATGAAAAGCCAGGGCCGGGTCCCTGCGTTCCCCCTCGCTGCCCCACCAGGGGTACGTCGGTGGTTCCATTGGTGCCAATTGTTCTGTTTCTGGGAGCATGGCTAGCGCTCCCCAGTCCGTCTCACTGGCTCCTTCAGACCATCAGACTCGGCTATTCGATTCAGTTCGCCCGGCGCCCTCCCAAATTCAGAGGCGTCCACTTTACGTCAGTGAAAGCAGCAGATGCCCCCGTCTTGTGTGCAGAGATCGCAGTCCTACTGGAGAAGTATGCGATAGAGCCAGTCCCTCCAGCCAATATGAAGACAGGGTTTTACAGCTCTTACTTCATTGTACCCAAGAAAGGCGGCGGGTTACGACCAAATCTTGGATCTGCCGTCTTGACCCATGCCCTTCCAAGCTCATTCAAGAGGCCCACGCAGAAACGCATCTTCGGGTGCGTCTGTCCCCGAGATTGGTTTGCAGCGATCGAACTGAAGGACACATACTTCCATGTGTCGATCCTTCCGCGCCACAGGCCATTCCTGTGGTTTGCGTTCGAAGGATGGGGATATCAGTACAATGTCCTGCCCTTCGGGCTGTCCCTGTCGCCTCGTGTCTTCACCAATGTCGTGGAGGCAGCCCTCGTTCCATTTGAGGGAAGCGGGCATTCGCGTTCTCATTTACCTCGACGACTGGCTCATACTGGCTCAGTCCCAGGATCAGTTGTGCGAACACAGGGAATTGGTGCTCCGGCACCTCAGCCAGTTGGGCCTTCGGGTCAACTTGAAAGAGTCACGCCGCTGGGGCGGCTCCATATGAGACCGCTGCAGCACTAGCTCCATGGCCGAGTCCCTAGGTGGGCGTGGCAACGCGGCACTTTACAGGTCCTAGTGACACCGGCCTGCTGCCAAACCTTCACCCCATGGTCAGACCTCACGTTTCTTCGGGCAGGAGTGCCCCTAGAACAGGTCTCCAGGCATGCTGTGGTTTACACGGATGCCTCAACCACCAGCTGGGGTGCCACGTACAACGGGCTTGCAGTATCAGGGGTTTGGACAGGCCCCCAACTGCACTGGCACATCAATTGGCCTGAGTTGCTGGCAGTGCACCTTGCCCTGAGCCGTCTCAAAGTGTGCTTACGAGGCAAGCATGTACTAGTACCCACGGACAACACAGCGACCGTTGCGTACATCAACCGACAAGGTGGTCTGCGCTCCCGTCGCATGTCGCAACTCACCCGCCACCTCCTCCTCTGCAGTCAGAAGCATCTGAGGTCGCTTCGTGCCATTCACATTCCTGGTCTGCACAACCGGGCAGCCGATGAGCTGTCATGAGTAGGGTTGGGTATCGTTTTTTTTTTTTTGATACCGGTGCCAAATCGATACTTTTTAAACGGTTCCGGTGCCTAAATGGTGCCTGAACCGATACTTATAAAAAACATTTTTAAAATAAAATCCCCCCCAAAAATGATGGATTGGCCTAAAGAGAATCGAATAAGAGTGAACTGTTATGTGGTCAAGTTTTAATGAAAAAAAACAGCAGATAAAATTAGAGTAATCATTCGAAGAAGAATGCTAGAGTTAGAGGTCAAATAAATGAAAGAGATGTGTTTGAAAATATTAAGGACTCAGCCGCTTGGATTGAGCTGGGCAGGTCAAAAATTATTTACCAAAAAAAAAAAAAACACCCTTTGCATGGGTTAAATTTAAGGCTAAATTTAGGCCGTAATATGAAGGTTCATATTGAAAACAAAGGCATTTGCTTTCCTGTCCTGAATCTTCCTTATCAAAAGGGTCATTTCCTAAAGGCACAGAGGTGTCTCACTAAAAAAAAAGACTTCCTCTTCTTTCCACTATAGAAAAGTGGAATGTCAAAATGTCTTATGTATGGCTGCTGTCATCTTGTGCCAGTGACCTCATTTGGAGCCTGAGTCTGTGCAGTAGTGATTGTGAGGTGGAGCCACCGTATCAAAGTCCCTCCCAAACTCCCACAGACTCAAGCGCAAGCGCACAATCATGATGCCACACCCCGTTTTTACAGCATCAAATAGCTAACTGAAAGCAAACCTATTGAAAAACATTTATTTCATTATTATTCATTTTCTTTTTTAAAGGGGACCTATTATGCAAAATCCATAAATATGACATCATATTTTGGTAGCCCCGCCCACCAGTGGCATCTGCAGGTGTACGGCTGTAAGCACTATGCGTACCGTGAGCGCTCTGACTGACCCGAGGCTGAGAAAAAATGTCCCTGCGAATATTTCAGCAGTTATTACCTATATGTGTCCCATTCTGTTGAATGAACCAGCGATGCCAATCATTCGTGATTTAATCTTTCTTTTGAGTCAGTTCTCTCTTTTGAACTGGCCAAACACATTTGGACTACTTTCTCACTGAATCATATAGCCTTCCCCTGGCCTCAGGTCAGAAATTAACGGGGGCTTGAGGCAAAAATACCATCAAATTGGACAAAAATGCCCCTGCACAATTAAACTAAATCTATTACGGCTGTCACGATTAAAGTCAAAATGAAATTAAAAGTGTTGATTGCGGCATTATCTGAGCATATCGCATAATATTTCTTTTTACGCGTTCTACAGCGTTGCACATCATAACCAATCACACACGATTCTGTTGAGTTTATGAATGCAATGATGACCAATCAGAAGCATCCAAATGTCCGGGATTTGGCTTTTGCTTTCTACAGTCGCCATTAGTGTGTGTTTTTGTATTAGAGCCATGCGAGGACTGTGTCCAGTCCCGCCTACTCCCGCAAACATTCTAATATTGCATATAATTTTCGCGCATCAGGGGGTCGCTATCAATATGCAGAGAATATAATCTCTTTTGGATGAGCGCTCACTGTTCCCTGTTCACTTTCGATTTTGGATCACGTGCCTCTGTGTACGTAAGATCAGATATTTGTCAATGAGCTCAGGATCTGTTGAGCAGCAAATCCTCCAGCATGGTCTGTCAGCCATCTCTCCTCTCAACCCGTAATCAGTCAAATCTGTCTCCTGCAGCTCGTGTTGGATGCAGGGTTGTCAAGTCCACCTTTTTTTCTTCTTCTTTGGAATTGGGCTACGTTTAAACGGTTGCTGGCGTGATTTCCCCTGTGGTTAAAGGCAGGCCGGTGTTCTGATGATTTGTGCTACCCGCTCAGATTGTGCTGACGTTACCTCCCATTAAAAGATAGGTAGCACAAATCGATAGCGATAAAATGCTACCTATCAGATTGTGCTAGCAGCATCTTATTAATGTGGTTTGAGGTTTTTTTAAATGTCTATACCTACCCCTACCCCCTACCCTTTCCCTAAACTTACCCTTAAAACAATGCAAATATATATTTGGTAGCACAATCTGATAGGTAGCATGTTTCGTCGGTACACCGGTCCATCGCAGAGGCGGAATAGGCAAATGCTATAGGGGCACCCAAATGTGTTAAGTTTTTATTATTATTATTATTAAATAATAAAGAATTTTTTAGGGCTGCCTATATATCGACATATAATCGAATATGCATTATCTTAATGCCAGAGTCTATCGCGAGCCTGTTATTACATGAAATAAAATACCTATGCCTGCCGTTTCAATGTTTCGAGTGCAGCCCATGAACGCAGCTCTTCACGCTGAAACATGCAGCGACAATTTATTTATTGCTGGCAAACCACCAAACATAAACAGTTAATATTTGAATTTGAGGCAGAATGCACCGATCTGTTTTTTTTAATTCTTATTTCAGAGTCTGTAAAACGGCGCTTAGAGCCAAGACACAAAGGAGGAGAAATACATTAGCAGGCAAGCAAGCTCACTGTTCCACAAGGAGCGAATTATTAAAAATAGAGGTTCTGCTGATGGGGACTGACTGTCTTAATAGAACCGTTTAGATGGTATTTTTTATTTTAATCTTGCCTCTGTATAATGCATTTAGTGTTTACAATGCATCACTGCTGTTCCTTAAGCACCACCTGCTGACAGAGAGTGAATTTGCATTTTCATTCAACCCAGTTTGGTGTTTTATGTAGCCTAATTTCACGAGGCTAAAGTCAAACCATTCTGTTTTTGCTTAAAATTTAGAAATTATACGTCTACTTAGATCACAATATCATGACGCACTAACCATATTCTCCCTATCCCCCCATACTTCATTCTTTCTTGTCTTTTGCTTAAATAATATATAATTAAAAATCAGTATTGGATTCTGGCATGAAAAGTTAAGATCAGTGCATTCCTAAATTTATGAATGTCTGAAATGAAGAAATTAAGACTTACATTTTAGTATTGTAGCTGCCTTCGGATGATAAAGTTTATTCATTTATTTTTTTGTGCAACCGTCTTATTTATATGTAATTTGTTTTATGTCATAAAGCTATGACGTTTCTGTGTGAATGATCGGTGGAGAAATTGCAAGGGGCACCAGCTAAAATCTTGCCTAGGGCACCAAATTGGTCAGGGCCGTCCCTGGTAAAGGTTTGAAATGTTGCATAAATTACATTTGACTGAAATGCTTGTATTGAAACTTTTTGCATTCTACCTATGATTAAACTGTGCTAGATGTTACGTTTTGTGAAGAAGGGCCACTGGTAGGAAGCTTTTTAGCTGTGTTTATGATCAATATGCATAACAGTGACTGTAAAATATGTATATTAGGTATGGAAATTACATATTTTGAGTTTTGATATTTGAGATTGTGCTACTTTGGGCGCTTTTGGGCATTACTTTAACCACCAACCGCCCCCCGCCCCGCCCGGCCTGGCCCAGCCAGCACCCACTGTCCTCTTTTTGGAAAACTAAAATATGGTCACCCTAACTGCTGGTAGATGCTGGAACTACACTATTATCAGTAAACAATATTCTCAATTGACAGTCATTCAGTAGTTGGGCATTCGGGATGTTTTTTTTGTTTTGTTTTTGTTTTTAATCATGAGAACAAAACTAATTTGAGCATAATAGTGACACTACTGTCTTCTGCTTTATAGCTGAATTGAATTTATTCATAATTCATAATTTTCCTGGATTTTTTGGTTGATATTCTGTCTCTTTCCGTTAAAATAAACCTACCATAAAAATGACAGACCCTTCATTTCTTTGTGGGCAAACTTACTAAAAAAATCAGCAGGGGATCAAATAAATATTTCCCCCACTGTACAAAGTGACAAAACAGGCAAAAATTACATGTAAAAAGGCTAAATTATCAGATTGTTAGTGATTAAATTCTGTTCAGTTTCTCACAAAAACCTACTATATTTGCTTCACAAGAAATAGTGGACATAACATTTAAATTGATTATTCATTTAGCAATAGCAGTCTTAAAATTCTTATTTAATTGTTGATTATTTTAGACACATACTCATGTTCAAACGCAAGGCTGTCATCTGCTGACCACAACTACATGCAAATTAAAATAAAGGTGACAACCGTTTCAGATATGATACTAAAGCACATAATTAAAACTGACTAAGATGAGTGATGTGTGAGCTATCAAAACAAAAAGCTTTTGTATTAGCAAGTATAGTATGATTTACAGCTTCTAGATTAAACTTTAAACAGGACACATTCAAATACATATTTCAGTTCATTTCACTGGAGGAAAAAAACTGCGTTTTTACAACAAAAACTTGAGTAAGCAAATCTAAAAAAAAAAAAAGCCCTCCCTCTAGTTTTTTGTGCATATGCAAAATCAGTAGACCTTATTAATTATTACCAAAGATAGAGGTAGATAAAAGTTTCTTTTCACAAATAAACTTTTTCTTTTTTTTACAAGAAGCATCAAACCAAGACTGAAAGTTGCCATTTGAATCTCCCAGACTAGCACAGTCCTCTCCAGACGGATCCTGTTTTTTCCAGTTATCAGGTTCTGTCGGCCCCTCACTGAACCAGAACCTTTAAGACACAAACAGTCTGGGTAAATAACACATTATTATCCTTAAAATAATTTTATAACAGAGCTGTAGTTAAGGTGATCATGTTAGGTCTTGGATGATCATGTTTTTTTTAAACTTGTAATAAAATTCACAATAATTTGTCATTCAAACTACAGTGATTATCAGCCGTATTTATTCTACAGTGATTTATGACAGATAGTTCTTACTGTACTCCAGTTTCATTGAGAGTTTGGTTATTCACCCAAACCCAGTGTCCTTCAGTTTCCAGATCACTGAGACCAATCCACTGTGTCTGTTTAATTTTAGAGACCAGAAAATCCTAAAGGAGAAATACACCTCTTTTTTTTTTACATATCTTTTATCTCATTACATACAATTCATACACCAAACTCAAGCTAGAAGCACTTAATCAACAAACTGGATTATCATCCTTTCCACAACAAAATAACAGTGCAGGAAACTGTGGGTGGTTTTGGTCATGATGTATTTGTCGTCATTGTTTCAGCAGGTTTTGTGAGGATTTCATATTTCCGTTTGTACATATTTTGTGTGAACTGTTTGCACAAATGCTGATCAATAGCATTACTCTAGGCTATAATTGATCTGACTTGCCTGTTCTGTTTGACTGGTTATGGTGACCAGATCAGCTCCTTTTGAAACACAGGAAGCACGGCTGCTTGACCAGTTCATTTTATCAGAGTTGAATAAATACAGCTTTCCATGACAAGCTATCCAGCCATCCACAGAGAGATTACAAGACTGAGCTGTGAATAATGAATTAAAAAGTGCAATTAAAACTTCAGTTATGTTGATTGATTTGAAGCTAATCAAACTTTGGTTCCTTGTGCTTTCCTTAAGCTTTAAAAAGTAAATCAGAAAGAAGCAGCCATTCAGACAAATGCACTGCAATGCACTATTTACTTTTTTAGAAGAAAGAGTTTGATGTACAGTACTTACGGCCAGAATGATTGTCCATGTAACTTGTCACATACTTGCATACACATATTAGACCAATTGTGATAAAATAAATGCTTAATGTAAAAAATAAAATGAAAAAGGTTATTAAAAAAGCCAACTCACGAACACAAAGGGAGAGGGATTCTTTAACTCTGGTGTAATTAGTTTTCAGTTCCTCTAGTTCTCTCATAACTTGAAGAAAATGTGAAAACCAATAGATGTGGTCAGTTCAGAGAAAACTATGTGAATAAAACGTGTCTGTGTTCTACTGTTTTTATGGTTTCTCACTTGTGCTGTTCTTCTCTTGAGCGGATTTAAAATCGGCAAGCGTATTGACATCTGATTAAAGAGAAAACAATCACAGCAGCAATTATTAAAAATGACATCCTAGCTGTCTGTTGCATTGTGCACAAAAGAGAGATACTTAAAAGTATGACGTTCACAAAACACCTAAGACTGAAATTATTTGTACATTAATGCTTCAGGCTGAATTATTTGCAGTTTAATATGAAAACTGTGAAGGCTTATGGGGTTTAGAAATTACATTTAGAACAATTACAAAAATATTATAATTATTTAAAATGAACTTATTATTTTAGGCATCAGAGCAGAACAGAAATGTAATTTAGTAACACTTTACAATAAGGTTTCATTAGTTAACTACATTAGATAACACTAACAATAAACAACAGTTCTACAGCATTTATTAATCTTACTTAATGTGTAATCTTAACATTTACTAACGCATTTTAACATCAGAAGTGAATCTGTTAACATTAGTTAATGCAACATGAACATTCTTATTAATTAACATTAACAGAGGTTAATAAATGTTGTACATTATTCAAATTAGTTAATGCATTAACTAATCTTAACAAATGAAACTTTATTGTTAAGTGTTGCCTTTAGTTTTATATTCATTGTAATGTCCAGAAACACATCGGATGTGCAGTTTGATCACCAATAAAAATGTATTGTTCAACAACGCTTGCTTAATCTGTAGCTTAAAAAAAAATCAATTGCCTCACTGCTGAAAAGATGCTTCTGCTCTACACTAGTACTGTAAGTGCACCCTGAACAGAGTGCAACTTGAATGCACCCTGAACAGAGCAAAGATCTCGTATCAGTTATACTCACAAAGCATCCCTAGAGCACAGAGACCTCCGAGAGCAAAAACAAGAGAGAGACTGAGAAGAGTCAGAAGAACTTTAGTCCACTTAGGAGAAGTGACTTCTCGCTCTCGTTCTTGTTTTTCAAAGGAGAAACCTGGGGTCAGAAATTGTGTTAAAGTGACAAATTGTTCCAAACGAATAAGTTCTGAATTTTCGCTGTGGCCTGTAATATATTTTTGAAGATGTATCTATAACTATTCTTACATTTTTGTAATTTTTTTTTAGCATGATCAAGTCCTTTAAAAGAGCTCACAGCATTTGTGGGAAATTAAACTGATATATATAAAACAAAAATCTGATAATGGTTCAAATTATAATCAAATGGTTGAGAGAAAGAAAGAATGGAATGATGTCTACATACATCACTTTTTCATTTGATATTTTGTTTTAGAATGCATGAAGATTCTTTCTGCAGTAAATAAATCCTCTCTAACATGATCTTGGTATCATCTTAACAGAAATTAGGAAAATATAAATTATAAAACCTATAACATCTTACCTTTGTACAGAGAGCATCTGACATCTGGAGCTGTTGTCGAAGGCATGTAATCAAAGTTTTCATAGACTGAATCCATTTTGTTGACCTGTTTGCTGGACAAAAAGAAGCCACAGAAGTATTACTACTGTATTACTACTCAATCATTAAATATCATTTATACAGACAGGAAATACAAGTAAGCAAATGGAGGAAGAAGATACAATTCAAGTTTATTAGCAGTGGCTAAAGATCAAATATGGTGAATAAATTCCAGCATGATTCAAAAGTATAACCTTGGTATTTTTATTGAATATTGAACTGCCAGTATAAAGTCAAGATTAATATATTAAAAGACATACAACAGTCACATGTCTTTTTGATTATTAATAATCAATAAAATAATGATATCTTTTTTAAAAGATTGTGTCGGATTGCACACAAAGTCGCATCTGCAGTACTACTTGATGTGTTGTTCCACTCTTTCACTGTCCACTGCGTCTGTGCGCATCTGTGCTCATACTGAGAGATTCATCCTGTAGTGTAGAGACTTCTGAAGTTACAAAACCTCAAAGTCAGATCTAAGAAGTGAATAGTCCGACTCTCGGGTGTATTCCAAAAAACAAACAATATAGATTCATATTCTCAATACTCAAGGATTAAGAGTAAACGGGGGGTAAAAATAACAACCATTGAACAAGAAGGAAGAATAACAGGCTGGCGTGCTTTTTTCTTAACGCCTGTTTCCATAATGACTTGTCGATTCCCACGCGGTTGAACTGGTTTGAGTCTAACCGTAACTACTCTGAGTTGAATGAACTTACTCCCGGCAAGGTTTGGGGTTAATCAACCGAAAGTTCAGGGTTTAGCTGACAGTAGTTAACCGTGCTTTCTGGAATACACAGTTCTGTGAAAAAGTATATACAACTCATGAAATGTTTGTCCAACCGGAACTATTTTTTGTCATTTTCATATACTGGACAATAGCATGGGTGAAATTCAAATGTATTCTTGTGAACAATAAGTTAGATATGTTTTTCTTTCAAATGGTCTCTTACATCGACTAGATTTTTGCCTAGCCCACTCTTTGAGAAAATCTGTCATGGTACGGTAAGGGAAAACACCGTGTAAACGGGGTCTGGGTCCAAATGCAGGTTTATTTACTAAACAAAAACATACTTAGGGCAAAACAAAACGGGTTCAAAACCGAATGACAGGATCGGGATACAAATATGGCCACAAGAGCCTGCATCTACCGAAACCTTCAAACAAATAATTAATAAGCCAGACAGAGTAGCGGGAGTGTGGTGTATAAATAGTCCATGAACATGGTCGAAAACACTGAGGGTGTCATAACCTGAAGTTGTGGAGTTTGGTGGATGGATCCGTGAGATGCGGGTGACCCTCTGGCTTGTCGAGAGGGAGAAACGCAGGGCCCCAGACTCTGGACAAAATGCTGTCACTTTCAAACTTTGAAAACTAGCTCCAGATGGCAAATGCTCTCAGCATAGAAGTATGATGTTATTGGCACTTTTTTAGATATTATAATCTGCTCAGTTCATTTTAGATTATATAACAGAGGTCAGACAGGGAAAATACTGAACGTTTTTCTGAGACATTTGTCTGTAGAGGTTTGAGTAACAGCTGAGTAAACTAGTAGATGTTTTTGTTTTTTAGCACCGTATAAAGTTCATCGTGTTCATCAGTACCAAAGGGCTAGAGTTTTTTTTTTATCTTTTAAAGATTAAATTTGTAATCTATCATGGCTATAAATTTGTATTAAGTAACTGATTTGGAGAATTCTTATCAGCATATGTTTCAGACGTGAAGAAATTAAGTTATGGTAATATTTGAAATGCAGCAGATCAACAGCTGAAAGCAACAGTTTGATCTTTTTTTTTAGTTAACACAAACTATCCGCTGAAGTTGTAATGTGGAGAGAGAACTGGTTTGATGTAGAGGGTCTTTAATAAATGAAAAGGGCTCTTTTGAGGACTTCTTCTAGTTGAGGATCATTATCATCATCATATTCATGTCAGAGCAGCTAATGCTCTACACACTCTCCTCCCCACTGTGCTGTTAACCTGTGATCATTCAAACCGTGAGGATGTCACTCCATCTGTAGACAATGAGTTGTTGTACTTTTGGAGAGAGAAAGTTGACTCTCTTTGTTTTCCAGCATTTGTGTTTTCCTACATTTTGTATTGTAATTATGGGTGCTCTAAAACAAAGGGAATAAAAGAAGAAAGGACTGGAGGAAGTAGAGATGAAGTCGCTTTTGCAGCTCGGTTTTAATGAATACGTCCTTTGCAGTGAGGACCTCTGAAATAATACAGAATACAATTGAAAGTTCAATTGATCTATGATTATAAATCCAAAATGTGTTAAAAATGAACTATTCTGAGATGGACATGCGTTTCATTTATAAAATATAAATGTAACATTGTTTATATTTTGATCTGAACAATCAAATAGACACATGTTGCAAGAAGTCTGTTCCACCATTTGATTTATTTAAACAGAAAACCCCTACAACAATTAACACAAAAATAATGGCCTTAGTTTAGCTAAAGCCATTGTAGGTCAGTCAGAATCTTCATTTATTGGCTCCATTTATTGACTATATATATCCACAATACTGTACAATACTTATTATAAGTACAATATTATAGGAACTATGAAGTTAAAGAGTTTTTTTTTTAAACACTTGCTCATGCCTCATTTTGGCACTAAATAAACCAGGACTGCTGAATAATAGGTGCATTACACCCCTGCTCTTGAGAGAATTAAAATGACTACACTGGGATAGGTTTAGCCACAGTTTAGAGCTTCTAGATTTAAGAAAACCAGACAGAACACAAACACAAATAAGCTAATCCAAAAGAGGATCCTATCCAAATAGCTGTGCATTATATAATATCATCCTCTTTCATAATGCTTCACTGATGTACAAAAATTAATATTTTTTCTCACAAATAAACTTTTTTTGAAGTTTGCAAGAAATATCAAACCAGTCTACATGGCCTTCAGAATATTTCACAACAGCACAGTTTTCTCCAGAGGGGTCCGTTCCTCTCCAGTTATCAGGTTCACTTTGCCCAGATGCTCTCTTGTGCCACGACCTTAAGCAGCACAAACAGGAGATCAGGGTTAAAACAATATAATAATATACAATACAAATATTCCAAAGATTTTAATAGTCCAGTCAAAACAATAATGACTAGTTTTAATAAGGCTTTAAATTAACTTCTTTTCTATTTTACTATTTTTATGTTCTGTTACATTAATAAACACAATCTGTATTCTGTTATAATAAAACATTGCTTACTGTACTCCAGATTCATTGAGAGTTTGGTTATTCACCCAAACCCAGTGTCCCTCAGTTTTCAGATCACTGAGACCAATCCAGTGCTGTTCTTTAATTTCAGAAGCCAGAAAATCCTAATAGATAAAAATGTATTTTTTTTTTATGTAATTACTGCTTACATAAATTATATATCAATGAATCTATCATTTGTGGTCATACGGTTAAACTAAATAATCTATAAAGTTAAAAATTCAGTAGAGAGGTTTTGAAAGTTTGTGTGTGTGTGTGCGTGTTTATTTTTCTGTTTTGTGCAAATATTCTGTGCTAATTATTTATCAATAAACTAGTGTTTTCTGAGTCAGTGTTGGCTGCAAAGATGAAGTTAATGATGCTGACTCGCCATCTCCACAGTACAGTGGACTCACCTTTACAGAGAAATTCACCTTTCATACGGATTACATAAACAGAGAGTAGGCTATCGTAGACATTTCAGGCTTTCTACAGATATATTTCTCATGCCTGTGAGGCAAGTAGAGCCTATGCTGAGTTTTCAGTTCATGGCGATCGAGGTGACAGAAAGCACATACTGTTTTCTTTATTTTACAAAATGCACAACATTTTTCTGATATTGTGAGTGTACACAAATAAAAGCAGACTCTTTACAGTTTTGAATGATATATTACTCTGTATGAACAAAAATGATGGCGTATTTTAAGTTATAGGTTGTTTCTGTGTATTGTGATCAAAACCTGTCAAACTACAGTTCTTGGATTCATGAGAATCATTTCCAACATCATTTACTTCGCAATTTCTCAGTCTTACATGTTCTGATTGGCTGGTTATGGTGACCAGATCAGCTCCTTTTGAAACACAGAAAGCACGGCTGCTTGACCAGTTCAGATAATCAGAGCTGAAGATGTACAACTTTCCATGAAAGTTTGTTTCACAGTTCAAAGTCTGTGCTGTGAAGGCTGAAATAAAAAAACAAAACAAAAAAAAACATAGCAGTTAATATTGAGTTCAAATGTCTCTCACATATTCCTTTTTCTTTATGCACTCTTATGTAAAACGTTTTTGTACTGGGTGCATGAAATATATTTTACTAATTTGTGTTGTTCGTTTTCTGGGCAGACAGTTGCACTGTAACACTGACATCTGTTTAAAGACAAAATCAGCAGCAGACAGTGATGTCAGGCAACTTCTTAACCCACCAATACAAAGTAAGCAAAGATCATCTCAGTTACATATGCTCATTCCCTGATGGAGGGAACGGAGACGTTGTGTCAAAGTTCCGACATTAGGGGTCGCACTTGGGAGCCCAGAAACCGCTGTCATCATTAAGAGAAGGCCAATGAAATTGGCGAGCAAAATTTGCATTGCTGGCCATGCCCCGGATATCCGGGTATAAATAGGCCAGTGTGGCATTTGCTCACTTGTTTTGTTCTGAAGAGCAAGGTATTATAGTTTTGCATTTTTAAATTCGTTTTCAAATTTGCAATAAAATTTAGTTTCGTTTTTATTAGTTTCATTAATAATTTTGTTAGTTTTTATTTTGTGAACACATTTCTATTTAGTGTTTATATAGTTTAGTTTCAGTTTTAGTTTTAGTAGGCTAATTAAAGTTTAGCAGAATTAACAGATCACTTCCAGAGCACAGGCCAAAAAAGGCTTAGGCTAATTTAACCTTAGTGATGCAAATGTCTAGGGACACAAAATTAAAGCATGCTGATTAGATGGTAAAAGTATACAAATACACGTCGAAATTAAGCAGTCATGCCTTTTTAAATCTACACAAGTTGCGCTTACATTATATTTAAAACGCACTACTGAATGATAAGGCTACATGTGTGTTGTGATTTTTAATTTGAAAATAAATGTAGCTAATTTCTTTATATTATGCCTTTCATCTTATTTAACCATAATCATGATACCATAACTACCTAACAGGACCCGTGCAGGACTCTGCTATAAACTGCTTTGCTCTCTCCGTCAGATAACCTCACGTGTATGATGCGCCATTTACAGGTATTTCCCTAAACCGACACACAGCTTATATATTTTTCTCCCATGGGGTGAGAACGTAATGATTACAAAAACGATTATTTATTTTTGATAATTATTATTTTATTTCAGTTAGTTTTGCAATAACTGTTGTTAGTTTAGTTTCTTTGTCGTTTTTCATGTATTTTGATGTTTTTATTTTATTTCAGTTTACGACAATGTTTTTTGACCAATAGTTTTTGTCTTAGTTTTAGTTTTCGTTTACAAGGTTAAAATAACCTTGCCGAGGAGTCGAGAAAGCATCTCAACTCAGTGGCAGTTCAGAGTTGTGGCATAAGGGACACAACGTCTCCATTCCGTCTGTCAGGGAACAAGGGTTACCATCCGAGACATTCCCTTTCAGTCAGTCACTTTGATGTTGTGTGGAAGGTCCAACACTAGAGGTCCCTATACAAAGCGCCACAACTGACTGAACTGCATTACGAGTCCACGGTGGCGTTGATGCTGACAAGACCAGCGTGTCACAAACAAGTACAACTCTCCTGCTTCTCCTTCATCTGGGAGAGTTACCAATAACGGTAGAGTTTATCTCAGTCTGAAGACTTTTTTCTGCTTAGAATACTAAAAACAATTCAATGGCTGGTGAACCTGGTTGTTGGGAAGTGTTCACTTCCTCAAGTGAGAAAACAACACTATGGAGACCGCATTCTACTCGAAGAGAGGTGACATGTGGAGATTCATCCTATGGACTAGAAGGAAGTAATGCATAGGGAAGGTTCTGTGGTGGGCATAAGGGGAGAACAACCAAACACAGTACCTGGAGACAAAGAAATGCTCTGTCCAGGGGAAACACTGAGTCCTTAATAGGAACTGAGCAGTGGAAAATACTGCTCTAAGTAACCCAATACGAGAGTTCACTCTAGGTATAATTACAAGTAATAGGTTCTGCAGTGAGAGTGCTTGACTGATGGAGAGGGTAGTCCAGGGTAAAAAAGGAACTGAAACTGGACTCAAAAAGTGCACATTATCACCTTAGAGAGGGGAAAGACACTAATGCAAGTTCTACACCTTTCCAGTCATCTGAACTCAGGTGCTAGCACACATAACTCTAGATGAAACTGGTTCCATTTGCATGTAAGTGTAGCCCGGCCCGCAGCTGTAAAAAATATTTAACAACATTACAAATGTGAAAGATAGTGAAAGACTTCCCTTACTGACCACGTCTCAGATAGATTGCATGTTTTCTTGCACGGCTGGATGTTGGACTGAAAAATAATCACATTGTTTGCATTCGCTAATACTGATTTGCTGAAGTCAAAACACAGACGGTGAAGGGAATCATTCTCAAGTGTCGTGATCAGCACTGTTGCTGTTGTATCAGTCAGTGGTTAGATCAGCATTGCAGTCAATAAACAGGACAAGGGAGGTCACGTACGGGACAAATCAATTAGGCCCAATATACGGGCAGTTGGCAGACACAGGTAAATCATACACGCAACTGTATCTCTCTCTCTCTCTCTCTCTCTCTCGAATAATTCAAGTAGCTAAATGTTATAATTCATTAATTCAAATAAATGTGATCTTACCACTCTCATCTCTGTGTCTGATTTGAAGTGGACAGAATGTTAGTGCTAATGATCCGTAACTGTCATTTTTACTCTTCATTAACAGCTTTAACTTGTCAATGCTGGCAAATGACCATGGTATAAGTGAGATAATAATGATTATTGGTTGACACATCGGTGCATCCCTAAATATTATGTGTGCACTTATACTCACACATGATCCCCAGAACACAGAGACCTCCAAGAGCAAAAATAAGAGCGACGCTGAGGTTAATCAGTAGAACTTTTGTCCACTTAGGAGAAGTGACTTCTTGCTTTTGAATGGAATTTCCTGTGGTTAGAAATGAAGAGGGATAGAGAATCCTGAACAATTGTTTATATTTCTGAATCTGTAACTATTGTAGAAATTCAGTTTATAGCCATAATGATTTACATCTATACATACATCCATTTAATGTTGTTTAAAAGATTAGATACTTGTCATACTTTTATTTTTGTTGTTGTTGAACATTTGTTAGAATGCGTGGAAAAATACATAGCCTACACACACCAAAAATAAATTTGTCATTAGCATCTTTAAATTATAGTGTTGGATGAATGAAACATTTTACACAGGTCTTTCTGCTGTGGCAATCGATCTAACATGATCGAGGTTTCAGTTAGAAAAAATAAAATAAAAATTGGGAATACCTTCAGTGCAGGTAATGTAAATAAGAAATAACAAAAATGTCCCACCAAACTGGAAACTTTTTTGATGTATATCAGTGTTTAGAAGGAAGATTTAAAGGGGTCATATGATGCTACATGCAGTTTTACAAGTTGTGTAAAAAATGTGTGTTGGCAGTGTGTGCACACAACCACCCTTATAATGATAAAATAAACCCAGTGTTTTTTTTAAACTACTAAAATCTTAACTCCTTTCTCAAATCGAGCGATCCCCCTTTCAGATGCCTGTCTGTGTGATGTCACACAGACAGTCCCCTCCCACGATAGTTTGATTGACAGTAGCGTTTCAGCACAGACTGGACTGGCGTCTTAACTTAGCTCCGCCCTGAGTGAGCTGTCATCAGTCTGCCATTGTTTCACCGCCGGAGCAGATGTAGACAAGAATGACTCCTAAGCGATTGAGGTGTTTTGTTGTTGGATGTAATAATGAACATATCAGTCGTTATTTAGTCCCGACATCTGAGCCGCTGAAGACACAGTGGACTACGTTTGTTTCTGAAGGGAATGCGTCCCTGATCTACATAAATGCGTTTATGTTCGCGCAAATCATTTGTGATCCAGCTTCACCTACAGAAGAAGTGAGTATAAGGTTTTTTAAATTAATTTTTGCAAATCATCTTTCCTAATAATGTGCTAGTTAGCAAGTTTCACGATGAATGCGGCTAAAGTAAACAGTCTCTCAGAGAGCGGCTCGGAAGAGAGGGGCGGGGTCAGCAGAGCTCATTAACATTTAAAGGAAAATGCTACAAAAACGGCTTGATCTGAAAATAGCTGTTTTTGACAGGGTAAAAAGGTTTTTTTTACACTACCATTGAGAAATTTTAACTAAACTATATTACAGACTTTTCATTAAGACCCTAAAGAATCATATCAACTTCTGGAAAATGGGCATCCGATGACCCCTTTAAAAGATAAAAAAAAAGAATTCTGCAGAATGAATGAATTCACCTGGTGTGGCTGTTGGATGAGAGACTCTCCCAGGGCTGGACACTGCAGCCGCTGACTGCAAACGCAGCTCCGCAGCTGCCATCCAGACGCGTCAGGAGATCTTTAGCTGCGATCTCTGCTGTCTTTCTGCTATCGTGAGCTTTCTTCAGGATCTGTGTGATGCTCTCTTCACCCGCCTGCTCTCCTGCCATGATCATATAGCACAGTATTCACTAAATGATGTACCACAGTTCTAATGTACGTTCAGATCCACATACAATATAAATATATAGTTCAGTCATGAAACTCTAGATGGCGCATTCTGACGGGTTGTTAATGTAACTGATGATATTCATAGAGTTAAATGACTTGGCACAGCTGCTTGGTTCCAATGCTGCCATGCAGCCAATTCTTACTGCCATTGCATTTAGATGGCTGGCTAGCATTTACTGAATTCCTGCAGCGCGCTTTCCTAGTTCTCTTAAACACTCCACCTTCCCCAGCTCCACCTGTATAGATCTGCTACGGGTTATTTTATATGCTATTTGTGCAGCAGCAGTATGTCTTAAATACTAATGGCACCGTATCGCCGTATGCATTGACAGCAGCAAGTTCCTGTACTTGCATTCAGCAGCAGCAGCAATAATCTACTATAATCTTCCAAGACCAAATACATTAACATTGTCATATCCATCCCCATGCTAAAATCTTCCGAGAGTTGTCATGACTGAAATACTATTTTCATCATTTCTCTGTGGGAAAATTCAGTGTAACTCTGCAAGCAGATGTAAATATGGTAAAATATGTTAACCAGAGCTGAAAGCACCACACTATTAACTGAAAACATGATCTAATTAAAACACTACACTTTGTAATCAATGCAAACATTTATGCAAAACTCTTTCCAAATGCAATTATAATTAAAAAGAAAATAATCAAAGATAATATTTAGAAATAAATGTGGAGATTCTGTGGATCTTGACATGCTGAATTCTCACAGTTTTATTGAATAATTAATTTTTTCATTTCTCCAGCAGCGATGTGCATGTGTTCAGATGTTCTGTGTGTGGAGAGAAACTAATTACACTAGTAACTAGTAATAGTCATGAGCCGTTAATGAAGCGCTGGAGAACCAGGATATTAAATGATGCTCAAAGCTCCTGAGGAGAACAGAGAGCATGAAGGAGGGGTGACTGTATAAAGTCACAGTCATCTCTATAGTGATTTATACAATACAGATTCAGCAGAATAAAAAATAAAATCATATTGCTGAAATATGAATGAACTTTAATATGAGTCTCCATGTTCTGGCTAGTCTTGCACAGATTGTCTGGTTTAACTTGAAGAAATTGTGACAGAAATACAATACTATATACAATACAAAATATAATACTGTAGTAGAAAAAGCAACAACAATAATATTAATATAAATTTTTTTTAAAGGAATGCTACAGCATTTTTCTTCCATGTTCTTCCATTTGAACAGTAAACCAGGTTTTAGTTTGATAAAATATAAAAGGAATTGATACTTTTCATTTGATTACATTTCAAAACAATTATTAAACATCACAAAAATTAATGTTTTATGCCATCATTTGATTACTACTGTTTTTAAATCAATGTAATAATAATATGTAATAATAATAGAAATAGTATATATAATATAATAGTAAAATGTAATAATAATTTGCATTAAATTATAAATTAAAACAAAAAATAAATTTCATAGGGTACTATTATTGTAAAAATGTTAATGAATTATTAAATTGTTGAAGCTTTATGAATTCAATTGATTAAACATGCTTTTTGATAGCTACAACTTAATTAAACCATTAAAACAGAATCCAGATTAATGTTAAATCGAAATAAACACATTTCTGGCAAAATGGGAAAATCGATTTAATGAGAGCCATATTATGTAAACAAGTCTTCAACAAGGTGTATTGTAGTAAATGGTTGAAGTTCAGCAATTATTAATTTATTTGATGTTTTTGCATTACAAAATTTTATTTTTCACATTTTAAAGGGGGAAAAAAAAAAAAAAAAAAAAAAATGGGGGAAAATGGTAAGATGACTCCTCTCCTAGGTTCACGAAACGGTCGTCCATTAAAATGCATTGCTGTTCTGTTGTAAAGTCATCTTAAAGATTCCTAAATGCAACTACTTCCGGAAGGCCAAATAAAGTGATTTTGCCTAGAAACACACAGCGTCTCCCTGAAATGCTGCTTCAACACTAACTGCGGGTGTTACTGAAACCATGCCTTCTTTCTTTGCATGAACATTTGGGCGAATTATGCAAATATTCCACATAGTGAGGTAGATATGTTGGGGCGTGTTAGAACGAGCCGTTTTAGGGAGGGCGTGGCAGAGTCTTAACTCTGATAAAGAATATCTCTTGTTGTTTTTTGCGACTTAGCGACTTTGTTCAGTTCGAGGGATCTTATCTATGACAATCGCTTTGTAACACTCCAAAGAGAAAGGAAACACTGAAATCGCATCATATGACCCCTTAAAAAAAAAAAAAATATTTCATTAATAAAGTTATTTGTATTTAGTACTAAAATTTCAAATTTGAAATATTTTATTTGTTTACCTGTATGTCATGTCACCAGTAACTGACATCAGAGGATCACAAACATGAAAATGTGTTGTTAAATGATTGAAATATCAACTTAAAATTTCAGTGGGCCAAGAAATTATTTAAGCGCAAATGGTTCGGCTGACAAAAAAGATTGGGAACTCCTGGGTTATAACACTTATCTGTATATAAAACAACAGAAGTGTATGGGATGACCTGATTCAGATGTGTGTGTGTGTCTCTGTCGGTGTCTGTGGTTGTGTGTGTGGTGTGTGTGAGTGTCTGTCTGTGTCTTAACCACAAGCACTGACTCCAGCGGTATCGGAACAACCCAAAACCAGACTCTGTTCTTCTTCGGCCACAGCGCCCTAGCAGCCAGATCATACGCGATCGATACCTGACGCTCCGTTGCAAACACACACAACAACAACACCCCCCAAACACACACACACACACACAGACACACAGACACACAGACACACAGAACACAGGCAACAGCTACCACAGCAACAGTACCACATGATCCAACAGACACCTCACAGACCCACATACACCCGGAACACAGACAGCACACAGCCACCCAGAACACACCGACACACAGACCCAGAACACACACACACAACACACACGACAAACAAACACAAAACGCGCAGGCATTGGAAAACACACTCCGGAGGACTGTGAAACGAGGCCAGCACAAGTGCAGATCCTTCATCAGCTTCTATGAAAAAATATTTAACGGAAACAAAAGCCACAAAACACAGGCAAAAAAACCGACGTGATGCATGGAATGCGCCTCGTTCATCAGCCTACCCGATTCTAACCACAGGTCAAACAAACACGAACAAGATGAGGGTCTACAACACAGAAGTTCTGAGTACTGGAACTCTTCCTTCAGTGAAGTTACAGAGAGGAAACAAAAACGGGAAAAAAAAGTCAGATATTTTTACAAATCCCACACAAGCTTTAAAGAACAGGGGTGATTTTAGTTAAAACTGAAACCAATAAAAAAAACACATCACTTACTTTAAAAAAAAAAAAAACACAAAACTATTAACATAACTAAAATAAAATAAAAAACTATTAAGCTAGTTGATTATTTCTCATTTTTTATTAGTTAACTTGAAGTACTGAAATAAACAAACAAAATACAAACTAATTAAATATATAAATATGTACAATATGACAAAAAAGCACAACAAACATTCTAACACTTTAACTAAAAATTAAAGTAAACCCAGAAAGTGAAAAATACAAAATGAAAATTTTGATCCTTCTCTCTCTCTCTCTATATATATAAATATATACACACATTTCTTGCTGAATAAAAGATATTAATTATTTTTTTTATTTTTTTTTTATTTACCTCAAAAACTTTTAATGCTAATTTATCATGGGTTTTCCACAAAAATATGAAAAGAAGCAGCACAGCTGCTTTTTTGAAATTCAGCCTTGAATACAGCAATAAAAGACAAGTGTACAACTATATCCACATAGAAAACAGCATTTGCAAATGATAATATTCAAATTTTTACGTTAGAACTGATTAAGCATAAAAAATATTCTTTCATAGAACCTCGCTAATCTTCCAGTAGGGCACATATCTAAAAGTGAATAAACAGTGCTTGAAAAGGCAGATTATAAAAACTAGCGACAATCGAGGACGAAAAAATATATACTTTTTCTAATCTAATGTCATGCAGGAGAAGAATTGAGATGGATGCTGCAAGGTGAGAATTAGGAAAGCAAAAGGGAGTTGGCAATCTGCCACATTCATTAACAGCATTGGAGATGTGATCTCTCAGAATACAAAATGAGCCCTGCTGAGTTGTTAGTGTGTGAACGAGAAGAGTGTGTGTTGTGTGTTTGTGTGTGAAGAGGTGTGTGTGTGTGTTTGTGAAGAGAGTTTGTTGTGTGTATATGTGTGCTGAGTGAGAGAGGAGTGTGCTGGTGTGAGTGTGTGTTGACGAGTGTGTGGTGTTGCATGTGTAGCGTGTAGGGCCGAGAGGTGTGTGTGTCTCTTTGTGAAGAGTTGTGTGTGGTGGTGTGTGAGAGAGATGTGGAGAGAGAGTGTGTGTGTGTGTGTGTGTGTGTGTTGAGAGTGTGTGTGTGTGTGTGTGTATGTGTGGGATTAAATTGACATTTGTGTGCGTGTGTGAGTAGAGAGGTGTGTCGTGTGTGTGTGTATGTGTGTGTGTGTGAGAGGAGTGTGTGTGTGTGGACGAGTGGTGTGAGGTGTGTGTGTGTGTGTGTTGTAGTGGTGTGGGGTGAGAGAGATGTGTATGTGTGCGTGTGTAGTGTGGGTGTCGGTGGTGAGAGGGAGCGTATGTTGTGTGTGTTGTGGTGTGAGGAGTGTGTGGGTGTGTGGTTGTTGTGTGTGTGTGTGTGTGAGGGGAGTTTGTTGGCTTGTGTGTTGTGTGTGACAGTGGAGCTCATTGTGGTGTGAGTGTGTGTGGTGGTGTGTGTGGTGATGTGTATGAGTGTAGATGTGTGGTGTGGGTGTGTGTGCTAAGATGTGTATGTAACCACTGTATCTTTGTTGTCAGACCAAGAGATTTCCCAGCGAACATTTACGCAGCGAAAAGCTTTCATCACAATCATCCAGAGGTCACTATCATCAGATATGAGGCTTTTATCCGTATATACGATCATTTGAAGCTATTAGTGACCGTGTTAAAGGACGCGGGTAAACAGTCTTCTGAGCACGCTAGCGAGAGATGTGAGGTGTGTTTAGTGTGGTTTGTGTGTGGGTACCTGTACGCAGGCAGTCTTACGAGCCCATAGATTTTAGCGGGGTGGCGGGTTGGGTTGGACTCGTATTGTCCCCACCAGCAATTACCATACGCTCGGCGATCGGTCTTTACAAATCCTCCAAGGATTGTGAGGGTCACAGATCGTTCGAGACTTCGGGTGCTCAATACGACCTGAGGCTGAAACAAACACAACAGCAATTAGATCAGAGAGGAGGCACAGGGTCCCCCTACATAGTGTTCACTGCTTCCTACCAAACTCAGTAATAGGGAATCTGAAGCTGTTCACCTTCAGCTTGCCAAAAAAACATTAGTTTGGGACGGTTGCAATGACAGAGACAACAATTGAGGAGCACAAATCGGTATTTCTGATAATGCAATTCAGTACTATTTATACACTATTTAGCATTTATTAATATTTATTATATATTAGAAAATTAGCTTTTATTTTAGTTGTTGTTTGTTTAAAAAAAAAATTCTATAAGCTCTATTACTTTCAGTTGGAGTCTGTAATTTCGTTACTTCAATGCAAACTTGAAAAAACTATAAACTGTAGTAATTTTGATAATGAATCTTTATTTACGTTTTAGTCATATTTGTATGAGGTGTTTTATTGTTTTTTTCAATATGTCTATATAGGTTTTTTTATTTCAGTTTTAGTTTGTTATTTTAGTTACTTCAGCTTTTAAAAAAACATTTTTTTATTTCAGTTGCATTCAAATTTAAGTTTTGTAGATCATTATTATTCTGAATCATTTTTTATTCGTTTTGTTTTTGTCATTAATACTTCAAAATTTAAATTTAATTTCAATTACATGTGAATTGAAAGTTTTTATAATTTTTTCTTAGTTTAGGTTTTTATATTCTATTAGCTTTAGTTATTTTTTGTTATTACTCAACATTTAGTCACGTAGAGACTTCCACATTCAAACTTAATTTCTTTTATTGCAGTTTTGGTTAATAATTTTATTATCCATGCTTTTGTCCATTTTGTTAGTTTTTTTATTTTTTCTATGTTATGTAACTTTAATTTCTTCCCATGTCAGTTTGGTGTTGTAGTAAATTTTTTAATAAAAAATAAGAAATTAAAAAATTTAAATTTAAATGAAACTAAATTTAAAGTAGTTTTTTATTTAATATTTTATTTTATTTCAGCTTATATCAAATTAACAAGAACATTTAGTAAATAGTTGTAGTTAGCAATAACACCACTGGTATGATGTGCGGAGACACACGTAACTGAGTGAAGTTCACTTCGAGTGATTGGAGTGAATCCTATGGTTCCACAGCAGATCTTCTCGCTCTCTAACCTGTTGAGTCTCTCCGTCTCCACCTCAAACTCGCGGATCTTGCTCTCGGGGGAGATGGCGGGGATCCTGAAACGTGCGAGTAGAGCAAGGGTGAGGCAAGTCTGGAATATCTCCTGGATGTTGGAGCAGTCCTGAAGGGAATGAGCCAGGTGTTCAGCCACGTTACTGGACACCTGAGGAGACACACAGAAATAACACTAAACCAGCAGATCAGTGCGCTTCGACACCGCTGTTACTGCACTCAAACCCTGATACTCCTCTCACTGCATTTCATTTGTCTTCCCCACAATGTCTTGCAACTCATTCAACTCACCGATGCTGTGATTCAGAGCCGAGGGGAGGATCTCTCCGCTGGCAGCGAGTTCGGGAGCGAGGAGGAGGTAGTTTAGGCTGACAGATTCACTCGCTCCTCGCCACTGCCACAAAACAAACACACAACCACAACAGACCACACACACACAAAGGACACACACAGACCACACACACACACACACACATACAGACACAGACACACAAAAGAACAAACAAACACACACACACACAAAAAAAAAACACAGTCAACATACAGTATGAAGCATTATTAACGTGCAAGCCTTGTTTAACGCAATAATTCAGTTTTTTATATCAACCTCTTGTGGAGTTTTTTTTGCGAGAACACACAAGCGGTAATTTTAACTTAATTTCTGCCCCCTACATTTCAAACACAAAAACTTACGGTAACATGCAGCTGTTGAAACTCTACATATGAAAACGACCACACCAAAAACCATCACGATTTAACAAGTACCAGGCATCAAACCAATGAGAAAAGAATAATAAAATAAACATAATAAAACAAAAATTTAATTATTTAATCTACTCTCACTATTGTCTTGATCAAGATCACCTTAACTCACAATCAAAAAATGAAAAAAAATAGAATAATAAAGTAAACTCTCTAGCAATCTTATGCTCTTGGGTCAGCAAACTTAAATAAAAAATGTAATTACTATTACTTGCTCTTGACAAGAGCAACTTAAACTCTACAAATTAAAACAAGAAAAAAAAAGATAAAACAAAATATGAAAATGAGGAAAAATAAATTAAATATAGCATTACAGGTATAAAAATATTAGAGAATCCATAAACTTTATTTATTTAATAAACATAAATATAAAAAAAAAACTTGAGATAAAAAATAGACAAGGCAAGGCGACCCATTTTCATTTTAATTGTTAAGGGTGTACTAACACCATAAACCTATAACTGACAAAAGATTTTAAAAAAGGGTTACGCATTGCGAGTCAGGTAAGTTTTGCCTCTTGTCGCCATTCTGTGAAAACCTGCAAATTGCAGCTGTGTGCGGAAGATCTCGCTTGCTATGGGTTTTGTGCTCCGTGCGCAAGAATCTTGTTTGTTAATCCAGCGTGTGGTAGGAATCTAAAATGTTTAGAGGAGTATGTGTGGTCTGTCGGGGCGGTCAGCACGTCACCGCACCGGTGATGAAAATCCTTGTACTTGAGTAATCAATGATATCAGCCTATTGTCTGGCTAATATCACAACCAAATAAGGAATTTCACATATAATGTAATGCTTGAACAAGCCTGAACTTAACGTAATAAAGGTAGTTTGCCACTTGTTTGTTGCTGACAAACTTAGGAAAAACAAAAAAAGCCAGGCATTACTAAATCACGCTACACGTGATTAAATGAAATGAGCTCATATCCATTCAAAACTGTGCAAATTATATTATTGTTTTACTTTATTCTCAAATGATTAATGTTATCAACATCAGCATTGGTGACTATGAGTTATAGTGGTAAGATTTCAATTTCTGCACAGGTCTAATCTTAAATCGTCATACCACCCGATCGAATTTCTATTAAGAAACATTCTTTAACACCCAATTAAATGTGCAAAAAATGAATACAGCGAAAGAGAAAAATTTTTAACTCTCAGAGAGTGGTCGTTCGATGAGCTTGGTTTTCTTTAAAATAAAAATCTTTGTAATCCCAGGCTATCTGTAATCAGAAG